>JAKTPY010000002.1:429097-594271 GCA_030556385.1 Nakaseomyces kungkrabaensis | reverse complement strand
AGCACCCAGACCCCACAGCACCCAGACCCCACAGCACCCAGACCCCACAGCACCCAGACCCCACAGCACCCAGACCCCACAGCACCCAGACCCCACAGCAATTTTTTATAATTGTAATTACAATATCTTTGTTTTCTGTTTTATCGCTTTTATTTGGGTATTAAATTCTTTGTTCACTTTACTATGATTTTGCCTTTGAAGATATATTATTATGGATTTTATCCGAAAATTATACTGAAATCATATACATATTATTGTGTTTAATTTTTGTTGATTATTATGAACTTGATACAGAAATGATGTTAACTGGTATGATAAGTCCTTATATATTGATAAATTAACTTCGAATATTTTCATTTCTGATTGAAACTTCAAGGTTTTATTGCCTTTCTGTTTTAATTGTAACTAATTTTGGTACAATAAATATTTGGCTGGGTAATATTTGGTATGAATTTTTGATTTTTGGTTGGGTAATTTATTCTATGTTATTTTTTTTTTTTGTAGAACTCAGTATTTTTTTAATTTTATATTTTGGTTTCGATTCTATCTGAATTGGATAACTTTAGTGTATGATGTTGTTTAAAAGTATTTAGTAAATAATATTGTTATACCTTTCCATAATTCAGTTTGGTAGTATCGTTTGTTTATAAATATGAATTACTAATGATAACATTATTTAATGAACAAAATTGTCATATATACATGAGAAGGTATATACTCTGAATCAAACATCTTTTGCTTTCTCCTTGATAAGAACAATATCCACTTTTTGAATGACGGATTACGTTCTTATTTTTCTTTGAAAAACGCAAGGTGTAATTCTATTTAGTAGAAAAATCAAATCGATTATTTTTAAGCCTTATTGCCGAAAATATAATTTCACTTCTGTATGACTTCCCAAATTAAAATGTATATTATTATTCGTAGACTTTCCTAGGTGGCAAGTATATCAGCTTCTTACCTCTAAAATTAACAAACAAAAAACTAATTGGAAAGATGGAATTAACTTTTAAATCACCAAGATAAATTCTAAGACATCTATTCAACACCGTTAAGTAAACACTAAACTCACTCTTATGAGGCATTAAAACAAGGATCATAGTAATAAAGAATATGTCATTGTAAGGTAAAGTTAACAGACCCCCACAAGTATTTCAGTACCCGGTAAAAGAATCCCGAACAATTGTCAACTCTAGTTTGGATTTTATTGTTTACATCAAACTTCTTTAAGCGGTAGATTTCTTCATTTTTTTGAAAAGAATAATAGTATCATCAGTGATATTGGATTTTTTCGACTCATAGGTATCTAGAAGATGTTGTGATAGTTCTACAGTGGGATCTGCATCAAACCATAGTTCAGAAAGAGTTGATAGTGATAATTGATTATAACAAAATGTAACATTTTTCAAAGATCGTTGTACCATCTCATCAAATATATTAGACAATTTCAAAAATTGCTGTTGAAATGGTGACAACGTGTGATATAAGTGAAACCAGACACTAGTTGAATCAGAGTTGAGTACATATATATTTGCCATCTTTATAATCACAGTCTCTTTCTCAGTTATGGTGGAGCTTCTCTTTAATATTTCATCAACACATTTATTAATATCCTTCTCAAAATGTGACAAAAATAGATCATAAATAGGAATGAAGTCCAGCTTTCTGTCTTGTGGGAACCAGTCCACTATTGGTCTTAAAACAAGTCCTCCTAATTTTGATATTATCCCTTTCTTCAGGTAATAATTATATGATAGCTCATATACAGTAGATGTTTGCCTCCAATAAATATCCTTGTCTACAGTTACATCTTCCCGCAGGCTTGAGAGAATTTCCCTTAATTTTCTTAAACCATGCTCTGCCTGATGATCCTTATGAACGTCGTCAAAAATACCTTCTATATCAGAAATAAGTCCATCCCTAACTGCCGGATCATCACGTAAGGAATTGATCACACTTGAATTATTTGACCTGCTCAACAACGAAACATCCGATAGTGGATTATTAATAATTGATCTCGATGCCTCAGCAGAAAACTTTTGCTTCCTTCTACGAAGTCTTTCCTCGTCTAACAGTGTCATCTCTAAAGCAGTCTCTCTTTTTCATAGACACGCAACATATTTCATCGTTGTATCTAGCCATTGGTTCTATTGAAGAAGTCAATCTGAGTAATACTTGCGTCCAAAACTTTTCAAATGTGATCCTCATCCTGATTTCGAGATTTCTAAAAATCCAATGCCCGGGTAACAATGATAAATATTAATAGGAAATGAACCCAATTTAACAACACTAACACCATTTCTCACGTACAATAAACAACTATACTGCACAAAAGTTCAGTAGATTTAGTATTACAAATGTATTAACGTTTTAAGTAGAAAAAAATAAAAAAAAATAAATAACTCATAGTAAATTTTAATTAGGTGAGGAAAGAAAAAAATTCTTCCTGTATGCATATATTTGTTTGTTTTTTGTTTTCTTTTTTTATGATTATATTAATTGGTGATTTTGTTTTAATGCGCTCGAAAGGAGGAGTATTAATGCAATATCAAAAACTACTCCAATTCCAATCAGCTGGAACTGATCCTACAACACTATTGAGATTTTCCTGATCATTTTTGTTTTTGGTATCATCATTTTCATTTTTCTTTACCACAATAGGTTTAGAAGTGGACTGATCACCAATCAGTGCAGAGTCTAAATTCATTGGATTTGCGCTTTCTTTCATAGAGACTCTTGAAACTGACTTGGTTCCTCTCTTACTCAAGTTGTTGATTGCGGGTGATAAATTCGTTTTCGCAAGTTCTTCGTACTCTAGGTGACAGTTATCACAAACTTTGGATAGCGTCCCAACACCACCACCGCCAATGACAAATTTTGCATCACTATCTAAATACAGCCAGTGTCTTAAATGCTTCTGACAAAAAATATCACCACAATGCCTGCAGTGATGTTTGCGTTCAAAAAAAGTAAATAATTTATGGCATTGATGACAGGCAGACCTTTTAGAATCAGGGACCCAGTGGCGACGCGTTGGTAGCTGAGGCGAACGTTGATTTATAGATATAACGGAAGATGAGTAAGAACCCATTGTAGATGGAGTGAAATTTCTTTGGTGAGCTGAGCCAGAATCGTTACTCTGGTCATTTTTGTTAGAAAATATAAGAGAGGAAATGTACCTTCTGTAAGATTCAATCACCGATGACCCATTAGATCTTACACTTCTCTGAGATCCCAACTCATCTTCATCAGTGTTACGGACACGATTTACTGGCGACTTCTGTCGTATCATTTTTGGGCTAACGTCTTCCAAGTCCTCATTTGTAATATTTGTTTCTGCTACGTCTCTTAGAACAACGGGAACATAAAGTGGCTTCTTAGGGTTTTTTATCTGCTTAATATTCCTTCTATTCAAGTTTGAGTACTGTAAATTCGAGTTGGAGTTTTGTGATGCATATCTGATAGGTCTGTGTAGCGTGTCAGAGGAATGCATTCTCGGTATACCTTTATTACCACCGTTGCTACTATTATTATGTTTAGCTGCCATTACATTAAGATTCTGATTTGAAGTACTGTTTGGGAGATCACTTGTATTGTCTATCATTATATTTTTGTCCCCAAACTTTATATGAGTCATTGATTTTGAAGCTGTTGAGAAGTTCAACATGTTATTACTTGAAGTCCCGCTTCTGTCAGTCTCAGTACTACTTTGATCAGTATTTCTTGGTGTCTGTGTGGCGTTGTTAAGATCACTATTAGTCCTCATTACTTTAGGTGTTGATTCTGTAGTCTTGTAAGAAGAGCTTATATTTTCATTTGATGGTAGTGGCTGTGATATTTCTGGCAGTTCCGTGTCTGATTTTCTTTGCCCTTCTTCTTTAATCACTTTATTCCTATTCTCCTCTAATGAGGTTTCCTTGAATGAAGCCTTTACGTTTTGCGTCTTAAAGTTAGACAACTTCCTCAGTGCCTGTGTTGTTAAGTTTTTCTGAGACATCTCTTCGTCCTCATCAGGTTTCCCCTCTGTTAACACACTATCATGAGACCCTACCACCACATCATTCTCGTTCTTCTGAGTTTCTTCAACATTAGTCTGTAATGGGCTCCGTTGTTGTTTCTCCTTTCTTGTACGGCGGACATCAACACGCTCATCGTTTGTAAACGGCATTTTTTTCCCTATCTCCTCCGTGTCTAGTGGGTCAGTTTCCAATGACTTAGTCCGCAGACTAGACCCTGTGCTCATCTTCCTGGACGACTGCATCAGAGACCCCGTCCTCCTAATGGAGAACATTGCTGGGGACCGTATCTGCTGACTGATATTCAACAAGCTATGACTCGCCATGGGAGGCGCGTTTGTATTTGTATTCGTATGTGAGTTTGAGAGCTGCTCGTTATTATTGACACTCCCAACACTGTTCCTCTGCATCTGCTGCTGATCCTGCATCACCGACCGCAGGGAAATGCTGCTGAGCATGCTCTGCTGCGACTGAGTCCTCCTCTGGGGTATAACTTTCCTCTTTTCAAACGTCAGCGCTCCATTACTCTTAGATTCTTCCTCATCTTCTTCGTCTTCTTCAACCACTACGTCTCTATCGTGAGCCGACCGCTCTTTTTCCTTCCCTATCTCTTTCAGAATCGGCATCCCGCCATCGGAGTCTTTACTCTCTTGACTGTGAATACTGCTCATAAAGTATTACAAGTTCACAGTGTTGTAATTATTAATTTGAATCCCTTTAAAATGATTTACTCTTCCTTTCTAAAAGATTCTTCATAAATGTCTTCTTGAAGGTTACACCAAAAAAATAAGGCCATAGAGACCCCCCCTCACTCTGCGAGAACAGGAATGTGGCCCGACAAAAGAAAAATCTACGCAAGAAACGAGTCGAGTTTCCGTGAAGGGGTATATGAGGGCACGTGTAATCGTGCTACAGAATATAATATATATCTACACGAAACTGTAGTGTGACGTGTACGTATGCCAGTATATACCATACTAACACCTCTCACGACACTGCAACATGACCTCCACGTACACAAGAACAACAAATTTTTTTGCTTTTTTTTTTTTTTTTGGTGCTGCAAATCGTTTTTTTTTGTTGTTGTTGGATTCGTGCGGCTGGTTCTGTGCGGGTGAGAGAGATAGACAGAGGCAGAGAGAGAGGCACACACGCACTGTGCGTACAGCGCTGTGCAGACAGAGCTGGGCTTTCTTTGAATTGAAATTTACCACGCAAGACAGAGGAACTGTTTTTTTTTGCAAAGGGGATTGTTCTTTGAAAGACTTTTAATTAAAAACACTTCTTCTCTTCATTGCCATTCCCTAGATATCAAAAGAAGATAAACCAAGAAAAATAAACAAAATATGTCGGAAGTAACTTCTGTCTCTAGGAAGAAGCCGGATGTCCTTGTACAATGGGTTCAATTGGTTTTGAAGGCATTGATATTTATGGCGATGTTTGGTGCAGCCATCTCGTCCCGTCTTTTCGCTGTTATTGATTTCGAGTCTATCATCCATGAATACGATCCGTGGTTTAACTTCAGGGCCACCAAGTACCTGGTTTCCCACTCTTTCCACGAGTTCTTGAACTGGTTCGACGACAGAACCTGGTACCCATTGGGGAGAGTCACTGGTGGTACTCTGTACCCTGGTCTGATGACTACCAGTGCCTTTGTGTGGCACGCATTGCGCAAGATCGGTTTGCCTGTCGATATCAGAAACATCTGTGTCCTGTTCGCTCCAGGTTTCGCTGGTATCACCGCTTGGGCCACTTACCACTTCACCAAGGAGATCAAGGACTCCAGCGCTGGTCTGTTGGCCGCTGCGTTCATGGCCATTGTCCCAGGTTACATCTCCAGATCCGTTGCCGGTTCCTACGATAACGAAGCCATCTCCATCACTCTGCTGATGGTCACCTTCATGTTCTGGATCAAGGCCCAGAAGACCGGTTCCATCCTGCACGCCACTGCCACTGCATTGTTCTACTTCTACATGGTCTCCGCTTGGGGTGGTTACGTGTTCATCACTAACATCATCCCATTGCATGTGTTCTTGTTGATCCTAATGGGCCGTTACAACTCAAGATTGTACTCCGCTTACACGACTTGGTACGCTATCGGTACCATTGCCTCCATGCAAATCCCATTCGTTGGCTTTTTGCCAATCAGATCCAACGACCACATGGCCGCCTTGGGTGTCTTCGGTTTGATTCAAATCGTCGCTTTCGGTAACTTCGTCAAGTCAAAGGTCAACCAAGAGAAGTTCAAGGTTGTCGCCTTTGTTTCTATGGCTACCATCATTGCTATTGGTATCCTAGGTCTATTCATGATGACTTACTTGGGTTTGATTGCTCCATGGACCGGTAGATTTTACTCCTTGTGGGATACCTCCTACGCCAAGATTCACATCCCAATTATCGCCTCCGTCTCCGAACATCAACCTGTCGCTTGGCCAAGTTTCTTCTATGATCAACACTTCTTGATCTGGTTGTTCCCAGCTGGTGTTTTCTTGTTGTTCATGGACCTAAAGGATGAACACGTCTTCGTTATCGCTTACTCTGTCCTATGTTCCTACTTCACAGGTGTCATGGTCAGATTGATGTTGACTTTGACCCCAATTGTCTGTGTCAGTGCCGCCGTTGCCCTATCTAAGTTGTTCGATGTTTACCTAGATTTCTCCAAGAGAGAAAAGGGTAAGTCTGGCTTCGGTTTGGACAAGCCTGGTGCTATTTTGTCCAAATTGGTCATCTCTGGTACTTTCATCTTTTACCTATACCTATTTGTTCTTCACTGTACATATGTCACCAGATCTGCTTACTCTTCTCCATCCGTTGTTTTGCAAAGTAGAGCTCAAAACGGTCAACAAATTATCATCGATGATTTCAGAGAGGCCTACTACTGGCTAAGAATGAACACTGCTGAAGATGCCAAGGTTGCTTCTTGGTGGGATTATGGTTACCAAATTGGTGGTCTAGCTGACAGAACCACCCTGGTTGACAACAACACCTGGAACAACACACATATTGCTATTGTTGGTAAGGCTATGTCTTCTCCAGAAAAGGTGTCCTACGAATTGCTAAAGGAACATGATGTTGACTACGTCTTGATTATCTTTGGTGGTTTGCTAGGTTACGGTGGTGATGATATCAACAAGTTCTTGTGGATGATCAGAATTTCCAGTGGTATTTGGCCTGATGAGATCCAAGAGAAGGATTTCTACACCGAGAGAGGTGAATACAGAGTCGACAGCGCTGCGTCTCGTACTATGAAAGAGTCTCTAATGTTCAAGATGTCCTATAACGGTTTCTCTAAGTTATTCCCAGACGGCCAAGCCGTTGATAGAGTCCGTAACCAACAAATTGAAGACATTGGTCCATTGGACTACTTCGATGAAGTTTACACCAGTGAAAACTGGTTGGTTAGAATTTACCAATTGAAGAAGGAAGATCCTGCCGGTAGAGACCTACACGACGTCAGTATGTTTAACAACAATTTGAACTCATTCAGAAAGAAATCTGCATTGAGACCAGAAACTGACATGAGACTATTGTAAAGACCTTTAAACTAAAAAAAAAAAACATTCATTATAAAAAATCTTTTCTTTACATCTTTTGCTTTGATAGCAAGGTGTGATTGCAAAAGCTTTACACATTAGCGTTTGTTATTTTAATGCTATATATCTATCCCACTTCCTTAATTTCTCATACAACAGCAAAAAAACAAACAAAAACAGTCAAATAAAAAAATAAAATAAAAACATAGATACTGTATAAAAATGTATATAATAACTATTTCATTTTCCTTATAACATTATTAAATTATAAATTTCAGATCTTGAAAATGGTGTATTAAGAAGTAGAAAATGGACTTATCGACAATTACCAAATTTGGGAATATATTATGTAAATCACTATCCAATTTAATTCTTAATTGTTGTTTTACCGCTTTGATGAATCACGTAGCGTCCTTACCTTGTATCAAAGCTGTCATTATCACTGGTGTCAAAACCATTCCACTTTACAAGCATCCCACAGAAAGTCCCTTACAAACGCAACTTTTATCTGTTTGTTTTTGTTTGTTGTTGTTTTTTTCTTTTTTGGCGATACCCGGTGATTCCTAATTGGGCAATTTTGTAAACAAAAAAAAAACTTTTTTGGGATCAAGAATTCTGAAATTTTTATTTTATTATTGTTATTATGAATTTTAATTAATTGATTTAGGAATTTACATATTATTAACTGTGCCCATTGTTTTCTGATTGGAAAGACAAAGTTTCTATTATTTTGGCATTTTTGTTTTTAAAGAAACACTTTTCATATCCTTCTTCTTATAAGGCCTGGTTGTTATTATTTATTTGAGTATCAACAAAAACAAAAGAGGAACAGAAAATCAGAGATAATATGGATACTTCTTTTGAGGAGTATGTTAAAGGGAACAACAACGTGTTAGCACTTGTGGTGTCAGATAATGAAGATGATTATGATTCCTCTGTTGATTCCATATCGGATCAAACAATAACAACTGAAGTTGATACCGACAACCTACCTATTGAGAGTACATCGATTGTGCAAAGCTCACCAGTACACAACAAAACAACTCCTGTTGTGATGCCAAAGCAAAGAGGAAATGAAAAGGAGAAGTCTAAAAGATGGTCCTTCATCTCTAACCATTCGTCGTCATCTTTAAAGAGATGGTCCATGTTATCATCTATACCTAGTGAACCTTCTAGCAGGAATGTTTCAGGTCAAAAAGATGTTTCTAAGAGACTATCCTCTGCTAGTAACTTCAGCGTAGACTCGACTGGTTATGAAAAGGTAACAAAGAGACATACTTCGTTTGACAAGAAGTCAATCCCTTCCCTAAAACGTTCTTCAACCGGTATGAGTCTAAGACATTTGCTAAATAAAATTGTTTCCGATGATTCAGATAAATCAAATGACGGTAATACACATCCTGAGAAGGAAAATGTTATAAGAGATCAAGAAACTTTAACTAAGGTGAAATCATCAACAAGTAGTAGAGTTCCATTAAGAACAGTAACAAATGAACAGAATATACGATCTGTAGCTAGCAAAAATAGACTATCTATGAATAACTCTCGTTATTCAGTTCATATTAATCCGGCCAATTCTGATTCTGCTACTGTTTCATCAAGATTATCCAAGTCTTCTTCAATCACTTCCTTATCCTCGAAACTGAAATTCTGGAAAAGGAGCTCCGTAATATCATCCTCAGCTTCCACAAGGTCTCTGAGGATATCAGAACCTACAGATTTCACGGTAATGGAAAATGGTATGAGAACAAAAACTTCGTTTTCTGATCTACATAAGTCCATGTATTCCAGCCAACACTATATGAATAATTTCCCACAAGAAAGTCCAGAACTTAACCAATATGTAAAAGATCATCCTCAATCAAGATTGAATCCAGTACTACTGAATAAAAAGAAATCTGGATCAAGTATATCCATTAATCACGGTTTAAAACATTTCTTATCAAGTTCTAGTTTATCCTTGAACGACATAAAAAATAAGTCGTCACACTCGAGCATTAATATTAAACACAAGGCATCTCATTCTTCATTACATAAGCTATCAAAAAATCGCAGGAAGTCCAATAATGGTGATGACAGATCAAGTATATCATCGAATACTACATCTTCAAACAATACAAACTATCAAATATCTCTTCCTGTACCTGATCAGGTTTCTAGAGAGAAGATAAGAAATAAATTGAAGAATTCAACCTCTTTACTTTCATTAAATTCATCTATCCCGGTCTTCAAAAAAGAATTTGACGAGTCATTACTTCAAGAAATTTTGGCGTACTGTGATTCTCAACAAGTTATCAACAATTTAAGATATGTTGATGATGAGATTATTAGGGTATTCAAATCATTTGATTCTGCAAACAAAATATCGACCAATGTCTGGAGAGCTAGAAATTCAAGTCCATTAAATGGACAAAATGTCATTTTCAAGAGAATTGATTTAGGCTCATTAGATGATATTACATACTCAAAGAAGGCAACAGCTTTACACGAACTGAAGATTCACAAGTATACTGCTAACATACCTGGGCTAACTAAACTTTTACATGCCTATGTTGTCACATCAGATATAGCAAATAAAAATGAGGTTGAACTTGATGAAGAATATAACAACTTATATCTTATCCTGGTTATGCGCGACCACGGTAAATCATTAAACTCGCTAATTCCACTGAATAACTGGAAACTGGCCGCAGATATATTCTGGAGCACGGTCTCTATTTTAGCAAACTTAGAACAAAAACTACAATTTGAACACCGTAACTTACTTTTAGACCACATCCTAATTGATACCAACAATGGTAGTGTTAGTTTGTGTGGCTTGAAGAGTTCCCGTTTCCAACTGGATGATATGAACACGATTGCATTTACTAGACTGGACGATCCAATATTTTTTCAAAGAAATACCACGGATAACCAATATGAGATATACAGCACTATGCGATTATATCTGAGTGAAAATTCTGGCAGTCAAACAAACACTTCACATCCAGTTTTTGCGAAATTTGAACCAAGATCAAATCTATTGTGGCTACATAATCTTTCGAAAAGGCTTTTGAACGAAACGAACGATCATAACAACCAGATGATCAAGGATCAATTACAAAAAATAAGTGCATTGATCGATCCAACATTGCTATCGAGAAGAAGTATGCTAAAACGGTCCGAAAATGATATCAAGAATGTTTCTGATGTTCTCAAATGGAAGAGGAATTAAGACAAATTTGCCTCTTTCTGCAAATCACAAATTAATCCCAAAATTTAACGAAAATCCACGCTGTTCTTTTTTTTACAATAAAACTTATTTTATTTCCTTCTAATTTCTTTTTTGTTTTTTACCAAAACTTATTATTCTATCAAACTTGTTTCTCTTTTTTTTTCTATTATTAATACTTTTACTATTCTTTTTAATTATCAACAAGGGCTTATACTTTAGGAGGGCAATTTGTTAATGGCTACGATACTGTATTATTTTATAAAATAACATTTTTTTTTTTTTTTAGCGTTTTCAAATATTATTTCAAATATTATATTATTATTATTATTTTTTCTTTTCTTTTTTATATATTTGAACAGATTATATATTGACTATAATACACTTTATAGAGAGTATATCAATCCATCTTGATCTCATCAGTTTTGATCTCTAGATTTTCAGTTGTTGGCTTCTTGACACCGTTAGCGTTGAACTGCTTGATCAAAAATTCAATGGTGGAACTGACTCTCTCTAGGGCCCACAACCAGATACCCAGGGATACACCTAGATGTGGAAATGTAGCGGTTTCGATGTCAACTGCGGTCTTCGAGCCGAACCACATCTGTTTCACGATCTGTAGAGGCAGCAATGCAATGTACAACCAACCTTGGCTCCAAACACCTGCAATCAATTGAGGGAACATCTGGTGGTCTGGCAAGTTATACACAATGTGTTTACCTTTCCATATCTTAAACATGAAGAAAGGCACAGTGATCAGGACTAGATTCAACTTCTTCAGCCCACCTTTCACCTTCTCGTTGTTAGCCTTCAACTGTTTGGCCAACTCGTCTATCTCTTTGTCCAGCTTATCCAATTTTCTATTGTTCTTGGTCCACTTGGCGTAGTTATCCTGAGCAGACAGTGACTTGTTCTCATCCCTAATCTGTTTTCTCTCCTTGATCAACTCATGGAACTTCAATGTTACTGGATGCTTCTTGAAGAAGAGGGACTCCAACCACGCATCGTGGAAGGGCTTACTCAAATGCACAAACTTGATCAGTATAAAATAGAACACAGCAACAACAATTACCCAACTCAGCATCCTTAGTGTTTCTTCTTCTATGGTCTTCTGTGCAAAAAATGCCAGCTTCTGTGCTAACGTTTCCTTTTTAGCTTTCGCTGGTTTTCAGTCTCGCTTATGCAGGGACCCGGTTTTGGTTTTGGTTTTGGGGGGGTGATGTTGCTTGACGGGGAGAAATATACCCAATTGACTACAATAAGAGGATTATGTGATTGTTATTGCGCCCTTCTACTAGAAACTCAAAATTGAAAAGGGCTGAACAAGGTCTTGAACCGGGTTCTGTAAGACTTGATTGAAGTAGGGATATTGTTGTAAAATACTGTAATATCATGTAATGATATTACGGTATTTCAATATTTACTAATACAGTATTTTAATATTACAATATTATATTACTGTTATAATATAATATTTTAGTATGGTTATATTGCAATACAATACAACAATACAATGCAAGAAAAATAGCTATATATGCTCAAAATCATCGCAAGAAAATTCTGTAAAAACGTCAAAAATAGCAGCGACTATCAGCAATTACTATATAGTACTCAACAACCGTTCATATCCTTGTACAGATGAACTAAAATTAATTTTATAAACGTATAAATATTGTTTTTATCACCCAAAATGAAAAAAAAAAAAAGTTTCGTCGGAAAATCGTTCAAAGGAGGAAAAAAAAATTTTGAGAGAGCACGACCCAAACAAAGAAAAGGAAATCCTATCTTCAGAACTTAAAAGGGATCCACAGCATTGCTTACTTAGGGAACCCTACCTGATCATAACTCGAATTGCATCTGTGAAGAGATTATTGCATTGGAGGCCTTTTTTTTTGTTGGAAAAGATAGAAGATAAATATACAACAGGGTGAGAAAAGAAGAAAAACTGAAAATACCATAGAGATGAGTGAGTACGTTGAGGACAATTCTCATTCTGACGATAGTGGTACATATGATGAGTGGATTCCGTCCTTTTGCTCGCGGTTTGGGCACGAGTATTTCTGTCAAGTACCCACTGATTTCATTGAAGATGATTTCAACATGACCTCGCTGTCTCAGGAGGTTCCGCACTACAGGAAGGCATTGGACTTGATACTGGATCTAGAAGTTGTGAGCGATGACGAGGACGATGACGAGGATGTGGAAGTTGGTGATAACAAGGGCGAGAGCGGAGATGCTAATGGAAACAACAATAGCAACAACAATAATAATAATAACAATAAGACGATGGTGAATCGTAATATAATTGGGCATGCGGCAGAGCAACTGTACGGTCTTATACATGCACGTTACATACTCACAAAGCCAGGTTTGCAAGCCATGGCGGAGAAATTTGACCACAAGGACTTTGGCACTTGTCCGAGATACTTCTGCCATGGCATGCAATTACTTCCATGCGGTTTGAGTGACACGATAGGCAAACACGCAGTTAGACTATACTGCCCAAGTTGTCAGGATCTATATCTACCACAAAGTTCGCGCCACCTGTGCTTGGAAGGTGCTTATTGGGGGACAAGTTTTCCCGGTGTATTCTTGAAGCATTTTAAGGAACTCGAGGAATACGTAGAGAGAAAGAATAAAGAGGCATATGACTTGAAGGTTTTTGGGTTCAAGATCAACGACCAGGCAGTGTCGGGGCCAAGAATGAAATGGCTAAGACAATATCCAGTAACAGATGAAGATTGGGAAGAATTCAATAAGTGCGAGTTCGAAATGCCGACGATCGAATAATTAATACACTAAAATCCACAACACAATAGCATACTAAAGAATTTCACAAAGCTGTAAAATGAAAGAAAAAAGGTCCTATTCATGTATCATGTACAAATACTAATAAAAGTATCATCTTTTTTTTTAGTTTTTTTTTTTTACTAGCAGTTATATAAACTATTTAAATGACAATGAAAAACATCAACTGCGTTTTCATTAGTATTGGTATTTACTCATATATACATATATCCATTAATGTTGGAATTCTATTGGCTTACCAGGAGTCCAGTCCTTGATCGCGGCAGCAACGTTTTTCCAGTACTTTAATCTTGCCGTGAGGTTTATAGCTTTATCTAGATCATTTCTGTCATAACAGGAAGACAAATCAGTCTCTATCTGTTCTATACGTGCTTTGTTTTCTTTCTCAATTTTCTTAACTTCATCTCTCTGCGTGGCTTCCATCAATTGCTCGTGAACTTCCATAACATCCATCAAAAGGTCCGGATCCGTTTGCGTTACCTGCCTAGCAACACTATCTACAGTTAAATCTACATCCTTGAGCAGTTGTAGCATATGTTGAGATCTTGTCAACGGGTCCTTTAGAGTATGATAAGCTTTGTTCAACAAAGATGACTTCTGAGAGTCTTGGACATCTTGTTGTTTCAATTTATCCGGGTGTACCTCCGCTTGTAACGACCTGTACTCCTTCCGCAACTTCGAAAGGTCTATCTGCCATTGTGGATCACGGTCAGGAAACGTTCCTGGGAATAATTCGTAATAACTAGATATGAAACGTCTGCTTAGTAATGAACCATTTTGCCTCTGCATCTGCAGAGCCCGGCTGCCAGCCCTAATCATCTTTCAGCTACTTCAACTATGTTATAATGGCACTTGGATCAATCAAATATCCAGTTTTCCCCTTTTGTGTTTAAGCTGTTTGGTTGGGTTTTCTAGAAATCAGTTTCATTACATGAAAAATAACGCAAAAGGGCCATCGCTTATCTTTTTAATTATTGAAAAGTAACAAGATGGCAAGAACCCATGGGAAAACATAAGGGCACCAAGCCGTATCAAACAAATGGATGGTAAATTGATTGTTTATAAGCCGTTGTACTTTGCTGATAAGGCAGATTGTGGGTATTGCCACGGGTCGAAGTCTGAGATTGGGAATTACTATGCTCTGGAGTCCTGGCATCGGTATCTTGCTGGTGATACTGCCACAACTGAGGCACTTGATAAAGCTACAATAAGGAGCTGCACTGTTGGATTCCAGTGTGAGACGATGCCGGTAGAGAGGTATGATAGAATGTGCAATATGGGGTTCAGAAGGTCTGGTCGTTTCATATACAAGATGGACCCTTTGCGGAACTGTTGCAGGTTATATACTATAAGAACTACACCTAGTGAGGTCAATCTAACCAAGGAGCTTAGAAAATGTATCAATAGATATAGAACACATTTGAAATCCAGTGGTATCTCAGCAGGTGGTGACGATGAGACGCCGGATATTGAGGAAACCGACTTCCCCTTTATCAATGATATTGTGGAGATAGAGTCCGGTGTTGATCGTGACACATTTTACACCAAGTTTGGACCAGCTACTTATACGGATGAAAAATATGAATTATTCGCCAAATATCAAGAAACTATTCATCACGACTATGACCATTCCCCAAAGGGATTCAAGAGGTTTCTCTGTGACGCTCCATTTTCCAAAGAAGTCATCATGGGTACACAAGAAGAATGGGAGCAATTGAATAACTGGAAAGCTATGAAATCAGGGGAGAAACTACTACGTGTTGGTCCCGTTCATGAAAGTTACTACCACAACGGTAAGCTGATCGCACTAGCAGTGATCGATTTCTTGCCAAGTGGTATTTCCTCTGTTTACTTCATATGGCACCCTGACTATCACAAGTGGTCTCTTGGGAAACTAAGTGCCCTGAGAGAATTAGCAATACTAGAGAAAGTTAACCTGAATTATTACTATCTTGGATACTATATCGAAGACTGTAAGAAGATGAAGTACAAGGCCAATTACGGAGGTGAAATACTTGACACCAGCACTGAACACTACTACAACTTAAAACAAGTAAACAAGATGATAGAAGGTGGTAAACTATTTATAATGGGTGATACCACCAAAAATATTGATAGAGAACCCCCATTGAATCAGGCATTTGATAACTGTGCATATCGTAAACCGGTAGCTATACCGAACCAGTCTACACTGGATGAGAACATGGACAATGTAGTCGAGAAGATATATGGTACAAGCTCTGAGGTTTTCAAAAATTCGTATCTAGAAGGTACAGTAAAGGCACTGAACAAGTATGGAGTTGACTACAATATTCATCAGCGGCCAAAGGACAAGTTCCGTCTCGATAACACAATGTCGCAGCAGGATATGGCATCTGATGACGCAACGCCCGACTTCGACATACCTCTGATATTCCCTGGCCTTGTTCCTCTGTGGGAACTCCAAGAACTACTCGATTCGGGCCGACTACAGCAAGCATTGGTCGGCAAGACACTGATTTTCGAACTCGAAACAGGTTCGATGAGACTCTTCGGGCCATGGGTCTACGAAGACGAAGAGACAAAAACTGCTGTATGTAATGTTGTAAGACTGCTGGGACTAGAGATGACATCCCAATCTCTGGTGGCTATATAGAACTTTAACTTAGTCTCCAATAAATAGAATGCTCTCTCTCATTTTGGAGAAAGCGAAGCTCTCTTCCTCTGTTGCTCTCTCTTAGTTGCTCTCCAAAAATTGTGACAAGGGAACAATCGGCCTTTGTTTCTCTTCAGGCGAGAAAACTCCGACAAAACCCTTAAGGGACCCCCCCTTACAAAGCAAAAGAATAATCAACTCCCCACTTGCTTTCAAAAACGTTTCATATATATATCCATATATAAGAAGGGACTTCGACAAAGTAGTTTTGGTTTCTTCCTGAAACAATCCAGTAAAAGTGCAAGAATAAAACAACAACAGATAAAACCAAAGAAAATTTCAAGAAAAAAATGCCTGGAAGTGTCCTTGATTTGCGTTCTCAATTGAGGTTCTACAAGTTTTACCACCACAACTTTGTCAATGTGTTGATTCACTCTGTTTTTGTGCCTACGATCCTGTTCACCTCCATATGTATGCTACACAGGGTGGTGCTTCCTGTGAAGTTCATGGGGACACCTGTGACACTTGGCCATGTTCTGGGACTAGGTTACGGTATCTTCTATATCCTTTTATGTATTCCTGCTGGTCTTTTGGCCTCTGGTATCCTGGCCACAGCATTGTATGTGCTAGACAAGGGAAAGATAGATATGGCTTTCAAGCAGGAGTTTGGAATCTTCGTGCTTGCATGGGTTTTTCAATTTGTGGGCCATGGTGTCTTTGAGAGAAAGAAACCTGCGCTATTTGATAACTTGGTGCAAAGTCTGGTGCTTGCTCCTTACTTTATCCTGTTCGAGCTGCTGTTCCTGTTTGGTATGTTCCCAATGCTAAGAGACAACTTGAATGTGGATATTGCAAGAATGGAACAAAATGCCAAGAACAAAAAGAACTAGAAAGAAATCTTTCTATTCTTTAAAAAACTAATTTGATCAATGAAAAAGGTAAAGAAGTTGTAGTAATAATTCAGAAAATATATCCCCACATAAGAGCGATGAATATTTATTTATAAAGCCTTCCTTTTAATTAGGCTAGGCTTATATTTGTAGAAGTAAAAAAAAGTTGTGCAATGAAATAAAATTATTATATACAACAAATTAATAAATAAATAATTAAATAAAAAGGAGAAAAAATTAATAAATAAGATAGTCTAAATTACATTTTCATTACCCTTTTTTATGCCGAATAAATAGGTGAAAGATAAAAGACTTGTGTCTTTACCATTCTTGGTGGACAGTTTCGTATGTTGTGGATGGAACCTTTCTCTTCTTTTGGACTGGTTCAGCTGGGAACTTCAACAACTTTGAACCACCTTCGAAGAAAGAGTACTTCTCCCTTCTAATCTTCTCGTATTCGTCAATGTATTGTTCCTTTTGTAAAGTAATACCAATATCATCTAGACCATTGATTAAGCAATGCTTTCTGAAAGACTCGACCTCGAAATGGTCAACCAAAACATTACCATCAGAATCAGAAATGGTTTGGTCTGGTAGATTAACAATCAAATTCTTACCGGCTTGTGCAACAGGAACTAATTTGTTGATAATAGTCTCTTGGTCAATTCTTATTGGTAGCAACCCGTTCTTGAAACTGTTGTTATAGAAGATATCACCAAAAGATGGAGCAATGATGGACTTAATACCGAAATCCTTCAAAGCCCATGGAGCATGTTCTCTTGAAGAACCGCAACCGAAGTTGTCACCAGTAACAACTAAAACTTCTGCTTGTCTCCATGGGTTTACGTTCAAGACAAAATCAGTCTCCTTATCTTTACCAGCATCGTCCTTGGTGAATCTCCATTCGTAAAACAAACCACTTCTTAGACCAGTTCTCTTAATAGTCTTCAAGAATTGCTTTGGGATGATAGCATCAGTATCGACGTTAGCCTTATCCAATGGTGCAGCTAGACCATTTAAGACAACAAATGGATCCATACCACCAGCAACTGGCTTAGGGTTCTCAGTCTTTGATTTCTTCTTTTCAGATTCGACTGGGATGTCTCTTAGTTCGTCATTAGCAAGATCACTTGGTGCTTCACTTGGTTGTAGTGGTTCGGTGTGGTCGTATGCAGCTTCTTCAAGTTCTTCATCTTCATCTGAAGAAATTGAAATCTTTGGACCATCGGTATCCTTGTATTGGAATTCTCTGATGTCGACGAAATGACCGGCAACAGCGGTGGCAGCAGCCATAGCTGGTGACATCAGGTGAGTACGGGACAAAGCACCTTGACGACCCTCGAAATTTCTGTTGGAAGTAGAGGCACAACGTTCGTATACGTCCAAAATATCTGGGTTCATACCTAAACACATAGAACAACCAGCTTCTCTCCATTCAAAACCTGCAGCCTCGAAGATTTTGTCCAAACCTTCTTGTTCGGCTTGAGTCTTAACTAGACCAGAACCTGGCACGACCATAGCTCTCTTGATATTTGATGCAATTTTGTAACCTTGTAGGACCCTTGCAGCGTTTCTCAAATCCTCAATACGACCATTAGTACAGGAACCAATAAAGACCTTATCTACTTTGATGCTCTTCAATGGAGTGTTTGGTTCAAGACCCATGTACTCAAGAGCTCTTTCCATACCGGACTTCTTGATTGGGTCAGTTACGTTAGTTGGGTCTGGTACTGAGGCAGTGATAGGCAAAGCATCTTGTGGAGAGGTACCCCAAGTGATGGTTGGAATAATCTCAGAACCCTTGATGACAATTTCGTGGTCGAACTTGGCACCTTCATCAGAGTGTAAAGTTTTCCAGTATTCAACGGCTTTATCCCACTCGGCGCCGGTAGGAGCCAATGGTCTACCTTTGCAGTAGTCGAATGTTGTCTTATCTGGTTTAATCATACCTGCTCTTGCACCGGCCTCGATGGACATATTACACATGGACATACGAGCCTCCATTGACAAGTTCTCGATGGCTTCACCTGCGAACTCAATGACACAACCAGTACCACCAGCGGTACCGATGACACCAATAATGTGTAGGATCAAGTCCTTGGAGGTGATACCAGGCTTCAACTTACCGTCAACCTTAATTCTCATGTTTTTGGACTTGGATTGGATAATTGTTTGTGTAGCTAGGACATGTTCAACTTCGGAGGTACCGATACCGAAGGCCAATGCACCGAATGCACCGTGTGTGGAAGTGTGCGAGTCACCACACACCACAGTAGTACCAGGTAGAGTGAAACCTTGCTCAGGCCCAATAGTGTGCACAATACCTTGTCTACGCTCGGACATACCGAAATAAGGCACACCGAACTTGCGGACGTTCTCTTCTAGGGTCTTGACTTGAAGACGGGAGTCAGATTGTTTGATAAAGGTGTCCAGGTTCTTGAACTGTTTACGAGACTCCGTTGGAATGTTATGGTCCACCGTGGCCAAAGTACAGTCAATTCTCCTCACCTTTCTGTTAGCATTCTGCAGACCTTCGAACGCCTGTGGCGAAGTGACCTCATGTACCAAGTGTCTGTCGATATATAGCAAATAAGAGCCGTTGCTCTCATCCTGATGCACCACATGCGCATCAAAAACTTTGTCATAAAGGGTTCTAGGACCCTTTGTCTCAGCAGCAACCATTATTATTTTTTTGTTTTGTGTTGTTGTTTTGTTCTTTTAGAATGTTCTGATTGTTATTTAGAAATATAATAGAGAATTACACTAGCTTTTATATAATTTTTTTTGGGCTAATAGCTTCGATATTATCAAATAGAGTCATTATTGCTTTGTGATTGTTGAATCATTTTTTTTTCCAACCCCTCACTACGGCAGTTTCTACGGCATAACCTCCAATTGGATCCACCCTCTCCCCCTCCACCGTCGACCGGCCAGCCCTGCTTCGCTTTGAAATTTTTATTTTTTTTCATTTTGGCCGGTGCCGGCAAGCGGTGTCGGTGTCGGTGTCGGTGTTGTTTGGTGTTGGGTACAAATTGGCCGGTGCCGGTACCGCTCAAGAAGCGTATGTGGGGGAGGGTAAATTAGTTCTTTTCAATTTTTAGTAACCGGGTAAACCGCTGCACTCTAGCCACCAGGTTAGTAGCACGTTACCTGCGGCTCTTGATCCTCTAGTGATGAACAGTTTATTGATTAGTTTCTCGTTTGCTTCTGGTTTAGAAGGCACCAGTGCAGGAAGTGTGGTAGACAGCCATGATTTCATCTCCATTGGGAACTTGGCGACCAGTGCTCTGATGAGCTCGGTGTATGCATTGAGGTCAGACCTCTGTGTGTGGTGTAGTGCGGACATGACCTGTGTGGTCAGGTCCTGGCCCAGTGACACTATTTGGTGTCTTGTCGTGTTCAGCTCGTCCTGGGTGTACTTCTTGTTGTTTATCATCTTCGTCCAGAACTTGTTGGCCGCTACAATGGTGAACTTCTCCTTGTGCTGTAGCAGTTTCAGGAACTCCGGTAGTATGAAAGAGGTCCAGTACGGCGAAAACACAGCAACCCCTGGTTTCGTGTCCAGGATACTGTTCACATAGTTAATACTGGTTTGTAAGAGATCAGGGTCATGCAAGATGGTGTTGTTGTAGTTGGAAACAATGACTTTCTCGAAGACGAAACTGAAGTCTTCCACCGTGATGACGGACTTGTAACAACTAAACAAGTTCTCCAACAGGTAGATGAAAAATGGTAGCGAGGTAGATATGTCGGATGTTTGTAAATGGTTAAGTATGAAGGACATAACCTCGCTCATTGGGTACCGTAGGAAAAATGGTTCGTCATCCGGTAGACTTAGGGATTTACCAAGGATCAAACAACTGACCTCGATGATAACAGAGGATTTTTGGAAATATGGGTTTTGTAGCACTTTCTCAATGATATTCATGGTCTTATTACGTAAGCCCAGTGGATCCTGGGACCAAAATTGTTGGTATTGTGGCAACAGTTGTAAAGCAGTGGGGTCCTCGATCTCACCAGGGTACATTAAACCAGAGCCCAGTTCGGAGATACACTCTAAGATACCGTGAACATAGTTTTGCTTCTCTTGAATTGGGAAATCATTGGCACCAAGAGCTTGGTCAACCAAATTATCAAATAAGGAGATCAGCTTGGATATCCCTTCACCTTGAACGCTAGGGCCCTTTTCAAATTCACCCTGGATGATATAACCAATCGATCTGGTCAAGCTTCTCTTCGTGAACTCCGAGAAATTAGTACCAGGTTTCAACATGTTCTCCAAAAATGAAAGGAAATGCTGTAGGAAAGGTGATAACTCTTTTCTACACACAGAGCATAGTGTAGATATGGTTTTCACAATCATGCTTTCAATCTTATTGTAATGATCGGAACCAGATGCACATTTCTCTAGGCCTTGGAATAGCAATTCAATACAAGGGCTAATCTGTTCAGGATTTTCTTTGTAAAACCCTGAAAGTGCACTCATCAGACTGGTACCAGATCTGACAAAATCGATGGACAATGGTCCAACATTATCAAGACCAGTTCTTAGAAGTGTTTGCACGTTGGTGGACAAGTATTTTGCTGCCTCTAGCACATCCAAGATCCATAAACTCTCTGGAATATTAATGTCCTTAACTAATTTCTCTAAAAGATATGCCATTGTCTCAATTTGGAAAAGTTGGTCTTGTGAGGTGATCGCATCAGATCCTACACCTGCAATTAAAATATTGGTTAGATTTTCATTTCCCAATACAAGCCAAAGAGACTGTGTTAAATCGGCCACTGCTGTTCTGAAATCCTCGAATTCATTTATGGTTGACTTATCTTCATCCATCTCTAAAAATGAATTTTTGTTGGCTAGAGATATTTTTGGAATGTAGATGTTTATAACCTGTTGAAAAATATGGGTGGAAACTTCTGGTGCATTTGGTTTAAGTGATTCAAGTGCTAAGTTTGCATAAGATTCAGATAAATCTAACCAAAAATCGACCATTTTAGAGGAAAAGCCTTCTTGTAAAACAGGCATTAATGGGAAATTAGTCATTTGCAATAACACCTTGATGTATTCTTCTGTATAGCCACTATTCATACTTTCTTGTGATTGAATTGTGGTAAATAATTTATTGCAAACATCTAGAATGTTGATCTGCAAGAAGTCACAGATACAAACTGCCAGTTCTTTCAATTCTGTGTACATTTCGTTTGTCACCAAGTGATTCATATACTGTAACATCCACTGGTTTTGAGTAACATCTGCTGATGAGCCATTTCTTGAGACACCTAAAAAGATAGCTTCAAGAGTAGCTCGTAGCTCATAGCTCATTAACAGAGGATCGTTTGCAAATACATTTTCGAAGATTGAGATAATCTTCTCAGCGGTTGTGTATCCATCGGTCTGTTCATTTGAATTAACCATACAATTAATCAAATTAGTAAACATTTCTGTGAGATCCATTTTACCATCAGGGGAGACTTGTCTGCTAACAGAAATATAGTTTATCCATGCAGTAACACAGTTAAATAAGTTATCTACATTATCAGTATTATTATTGTTAGTGAGATTAAAGTTTATTAATGCCATTGTTGTAATGTACAAGTGTACGTGGACAACGCTGTGAATACTACTCATCGACAATTTTTTGGTTTGGAACTTAGTCAAATCTTCGACAATAATCTCTGTAAACAGGAGAATCAACTGATTACAAACCGAAGATGTATTGATGAAGTCGATTAGTTGTGTATAAGGTAATTCTGCATTTAGAGAGTCTAAAATTAACTTGTTGAGCTGTTCGTGATCATCAGTGGAAACACACAATTGCTTTTGTTCTGGTCCCATATGATTATATGCTATCAGCAAGTGGATCAAAGTATTGATAGGGTTATTCCAGCTACTAGTGAAGTCAGTCTCTGAACTAGTATCATCATTGTTTATAGTCACAAACAGAGATGACAAGTTAGACATCAATTTCTTGATCACTATTGCATTGGCAGATAAGCTTTTTGGGTCACTAACAGCTAACTCAACGTACTTAACCAAGAAAGAGATATTCTGTCTAAATATCTTAAATCCAATATTTTGACTCTTCAAGTGATCGTGGAACACATTAGCTTGAACAGCCAAAGTTAACGCACCAAAATATTTTACATTTGTCGAGAAAGAATCGTCAGCAAGCAAAGCGTTACTCAGAAGAAGCCCCTCATTTGACTTCTGTATACCTTGTAAAGAGTGCTGGATCTCATTGATATCCCTTGTAGGTCTAGGAGAATAGAGTTCCTCGATAAGAGCCACAACCTCGTGTACAGAGCTCATAATTTAAGAAAGAAGTTAATGTCTCTTATTTTTAATTCTGTGTTTTTCTCTTATTCCACAAATTCGTATCTGTTTAAGTTATCTCTCCTTTACTGATACACGGTATTAAACGATCTATCTTCCTAAGCTCCAGTTAATTAATGAAAGTTTTAAAACTTTTCATGTCATCGCACTCTAAACTTTAGTTAGTTAGTTTTTTTTCAGTTTTTTTCACAGCGAATTTTTTTTTATTATTGAACCAAGAGTAAATATTATAGTGATATATTGTGAAAGTTATAAATGATTATGGTGATAAAGATAACAGCGTGGAATACAGCCAGTTTTAAATATGAGTTCAATGTTATTGTATAATTTTAATATATAAAATCAAGTTATGTAAAACTACGGCTACATTTCATTTTAACTTTTTTCTTGTCTACCCGTTGTTATACCTACAAAACCTAAAAAAAATCTTTGGAAATGAAAATTCTTGTCTCGACTATTTTCTTAAAATTATTTAATTTAATTCACCTAGATTCCACAGTATTCACTAATTATATTATAATATAGTTTATTACACTGCCAATTAACACACACACACACATATATATATATGTTAAATATAATAATTGCAATGTTACTTAAAATAGAACCTTGAACATATACTTTGAATTCCAATATATATACCTCTAAAAAAAAAGAAAATATGGCCAGTCAAAACACAATTAAAAAGCAGATGAAAGCTAAGATCAAATAGATGTTATATACCATATAAATATAAGAATACTTTATTCCTAATCACTTTATTCAGATAAAATCACACTTTTGAAATCGTACAGTAAAACCAAATATCAGATGATCAAAAAAGAAAGAAAAAAGCATCATAAGGTACGAATTTTGCGATGAGATGAAAAAAAAATTTTTTTTTTTTTTTTTTTTTTCTTTGATGAAAAAAATCGATGAGCTTGAGTGAAAATTTGCAAATACAGCTTTAGAAAAATTTTTTTTTGTTAATTCATTTGTTAATTCTATTTTGTTTTATTTATACTTATATCTTTTAAACACAACTTGATTCAAGAACTAAAACTGGGATTACCAATTCTATTTTTTTTTAAAAACAGATATAAAAGAAACCACTGATTTAATTCTTTTGCTCGAGTATAAAGAAAGGAAAGAAAGAAATTTTTTTTTTATTGATTATTCCTAGCATAATTTCAACTGAAGGATATCTTTGAGGAAATTAGAAGAAAAATAGTAAATAAATAATTTAAATCAAGAAAAGAAATGTCCTACGTTTTGACTGAAACCTCTGCTGGTTATGCCTTGTTGAAGGCTTCCGACAAGAAGATCTATAAGTCTTCTTCTTTGATCGAGGACTTGAACTCTTCTGAAAAGGTTTTGAAGGAGTTTAAGATTGCTGCCTTCTCTAAGTTCAACTCTGCAGCCAACGCTCTTGAAGAAGCTAACTCTGTTATTGACGGTAAGGTCTCTCCACAATTGCAAAAGCTTTTGGATGAAATCAAGAAGGAAAAGAAGGCTACTTTGATTGTCAGTGAAACCAAGTTGGCCAATGCTATCAACAAGTTGGGTTTGAACTTCAATGTTGTTTCCGATGCTGTTACCTTGGATATCTACAGAGCTGTTAAGGAATACTTGCCAGAATTGCTACCAGGTATGTCTGACTCTGACATGAGCAAGATGTCTCTTGGTTTGGCTCACTCCATCGGTCGTCACAAGCTAAAGTTCTCTGCTGACAAGGTCGATGTTATGATTATCCAAGCTATTGCTCTATTGGACGACTTGGACAAGGAAGTTAACACATACGCTATGAGATGTAAGGAATGGTACGGTTGGCATTTCCCAGAGTTGGCAAAGATTGTTGTCGACTCTGTTGCTTACGCTAGATTGATTTTGACCATGGGTGTCAGATCCAAGGCTGCTGAAACTGACATGAGTGAAATCTTGCCAGAAGAAATCGAAGAACGTGTCAAGACCGCCGCTGAAGTTTCTATGGGTACTGAAATCACTGAAACCGATCTTCTAAACATCAAGGCTCTTGCCGAACAAATCGTGGAATTTGCTGCTTACAGAGAACAACTATCTAACTACCTATCTGCTAGAATGAAGGCTATCGCTCCAAATTTGACCCAATTGGTTGGTGAATTGGTCGGTGCTAGACTAATTGCTCACTCAGGTTCTTTGATCTCTTTGGCTAAGTCCCCAGCTTCTACTATTCAAATTCTAGGTGCTGAAAAGGCTCTTTTCAGAGCTTTGAAGACCAAGCACGACACTCCAAAGTATGGTCTGCTATACCACGCTTCTCTAGTCGGTCAAGCCAGTGGTAGAAACAAGGGTAAGATTGCTAGAGTTCTAGCTGCTAAGGCTGCTGTTGCTCTACGTTACGATGCTCTTGCTGAAGACAGAGATGATTCTGGTGACATCGGTTTAGAGGTCAGATCTAAGGTTGAAAACAGATTGTCTCAAATCGAAGGTAGAGATCTAAGAACCACTCCAAAGGTTGTTCGTGAAGCCAAGAAGGTTGAAATGACCGAAGCCAGAGCTTACAACGCCGATGCTGATGCCGTATCAACTGCTGACTCCGACGATGAGGATGAAGAAGAGGAGAAGTCTGAAAAGAAGAGAAAGAGAGAAGAAGACGATGAAGAGGAAGAAGAGAAGGAATCTAAGGACTCCAAGAAGGCTAAGAAGGAGAAGAAGGAGAAGAAGGAGAAGAAGGAAAAGAAGGAGAAGAAGGACAAGAAGGAGAAGAAGGAAAAGAAGGACAAGAAGGACAAGAAGGAGAAGAAGGAGAAGAAGGAAAAGAAGAGTAAGAAATAGGCATTTTAATAGAGAGAATGCTTCATATGAGGCTAGACCCAAAAGGAACATTGAGACCAAAAATTACCATTCACATCTTTTTTTTATTTTAGACCAAGATTTATTTTTTATTTTGATTAACAAAAAAATCATCTGTAAATTAGAGACTCATTCAATACTATATATTTTATTCGACAAGAAATATATATGTTTTAATATTAGAATTATATCAATAGTACCAATATATCGTTATCCTATGTTCATCATTTGTACACTCAGAAATTTTTTCATCTTCTATTATCAATCCGGGTAAAAATGATAGCGAAATTTATCCCATATAATTTGAACAGAAGTAATGACAAGAAGCTCATCGCTAATATATGTAAGGTGTAGAGCTCTTTTAAATTGATCTCATAGAATAAGTTGTTAATAACCAGATACACTAATTTCCCCATGGCTATAATTAGTCTCTCTATTGAGGAAACCAACAAACTGAGAGCACAAGTAGGTCTTAAACCTATTCCAGTCGAAAAAAATAATAAGAACAATAAGGTAAATGCCCAACAACATGTATCCAGTAAGTCACAAGAGGGACCAGAAAACCCAAAGAAATTTCAATTCGTTGATGAAAATGTACTCAATAAACTTAAGAGAAGAATAACGAATCGTTCCAAGATATTACGCACAAAGGAAGACTCTGCATCTAATGAAGACTCAGATTGGCTTAATGAGGTCAAACATTCCACACCAAGTATGAAAGCTAGTGTTATTATGAGTTATGAGAATGAAGAAGATCAAGAAGATGAATCTTTGCCCATGTTGAACGTGTCCAAAGACCTAGAAAATTTGAAGGCTGGTAAAGAGGTAGTGTTAACACTGAAAGATAAAGAGGTAACTGATGACCAGGATGAAAATGAAACTCTTGAAGATATTAATGAAATTGAAAAGGACCAGAACGGAAAAGCATTATTCAAAAGACATGAAAACAAGACTAATTTCCGAATCTCTAGTAAATCTACTGATGCAGGAGTGGAAGAATCATTATCGACCACAAGTAATAGTATGTTGTCTATTGGTGCTATTAGCTTCCTTTCCAATGGAACAAAACCTTCTCTTCCTACAACTAAAGCTTCCAATAACATGATAAAAGTGCAATTTAGTAGTGAACAGAATGAAGAAGAAACGTCAGATTTTAAGAAACCAAGGATTAAGAAAAGAAAAAGGAACCAAGACAATTTGAGCAGTACGAGGAAGAAACCTATTGACATCCAAAGAAATAAAACTCTGTCATCAATAAACCTGAATTTACAAGAAGGTGTTGATGAAGATGAGGATGACGAATTGATAGTAGTACCTGATATAATACCTTCTCAAAGACAACGAACGACTGATGAAATAGCCGACGAGATAGCTAAAGAACGAGAAGATTTAAGAAGACGTCAAGATGAAATACAGAGACTGAAAAAGCAAAAGGAAAACACATTAACACTAAGTGAAACTACAGATTTCTTTGAAAACTTACAGTCCAACCTGATCGACGAACCCGAAAGACCAGTACCGGCACAAGAGGAACAAGGACTAGAACATGAACAAGGACTAGAACATGAACAAGGACTAGAACAAGAACAAAACCAAAGAGAGGTAGCTAGTGATATAAAAGAATCAGAGGAGCAAACTGTACAAGTTGATGAACCTGAAGACCACAACGAAAAGACAGACTTCTACTCAGGAATTGCATCTACTTTGAATTTCTTAAAGGATAACGACGTGCTCACGAAACCTGAAGAAAAACCAAAGGAAAAGGAAGTTAATTTAGAATATAGGGACTCTGCAGGGAATATTTTGACAACTAAAGAAGCTTATAAATTGCTATCCCAAAAATTCCACGGTACCAAGAGTAATAAGAAGAAGCAAGAGAAATTCAAGGCAAAAGTTCGTGCCAGAAACGAAGAACCAACATCGTATTCGAACTTGAACGTATAGAAGTCTAACACTTTTTTTTTTTTTTTTTTTATTTCACTTTGCATTTGTTTTTATTTTTAGCTACTCATCAGAGAGTGAAAGGACTCTTTTATTTACCAAGGAATGTCCACAGCTCCGTAAAAATCAAGAGAGTGAGAGAAGAAGAAACCTTAGGGAGCTGAGATGCAACTACTCTGTGTATTGAAGAATTCCCCCCTCAATCATTCTCCTCCCCCCACTCTTCCCTGGGCCCCCCGCCATCTTTACAAGAATTATCTTAGAGTCCAAGCTCATAACATTGATAGATAGGACCCGCACCAACAAAAATAGGAACGACCCGCATTCAGCATTACAGGGGGGGGAGGGGTCCCTTGTTGCTCGAGAAAAAAAAAAAAATACTGAAAAAAAAATTTTTTTTTCGTGTTTATTTTTTTCTTTCTTTTTTTCACTTAGAAAATATCGTGGCAATACCGATTGTTATGAAATTTTATTTGGATGAAAACAACAATAATAATGAGCGTGCTTTAGTGTTGACAGTATTTCCAAATTAGATATTGACGAGAGGATCCAGCCAGAAAGAAAATTTTTTTATTTAACTCAAGACAATTTGCTTTCTTGCCTATATAGGGAAAGACAATGGAGGGAAGGAAAACCAGTAACCAAAATTTGAGCTAACTATAAATAATAACAAGGAACAGAGTTTTTCAGAAATAGAGATTAATAAATTCTTTTTTATACCCCAGGTTTTTGTATCAAAATTCTTCCAAGAAACGCAGACATCTTACTACCAATATGATCCAAACCCAACATATAACGGCAACTACAACAAAAAGGAGAGGCTCTATACACAAAAACTTATTCGATCCATCTGTGCTCGATTTAAAGAAGACAGCCCCACAGCAAAGTAATTTCCAATCGAGTAAATATCAGCATGCGCAAAGAAAAATCCACAGCTCTACTAGAAACGGCCTATTATTCACGTCACAGCAATTCCAAGATTTCCTATCACGTTATCTAAGTAAAGAACAAGTCCAAACGGTATCCAATGGTGTTAATTCATTTGTGGAGTATACACAAAAGACAATTCTTGGTAGGAAAGATATTGGTATTCCTGTACTGTGTTTGGCATGGTACGTTGTCTCGAGTATTTCCAGTAATCTGTGCAAAACTATCCTAAAGGGGTTCCCATACCCGGTGGCTCTAACGGAGATCCAATTCCTGTTCACAGCTATCTTATGCACTGGTTTCATCTCATTAATCAATTATTATGAACGTCCAACAAGAAATCACTCCAAGGCCTCTAAGTGGGTCAAGATGTTTCCAGAAGGCACTTTCCCAGAATACCTTGATGGTGACTTCCAAAATAGTATCAGAAACAAGTTTTTAAAACCTTGTAAACTGGCATTTCAAATGTGTTTACCTTTGGGTATTTTCCAATTTGTTGGTCACATCTGTACCCACAAGTCAACATCAATGATTCCTGTCTCCTTAGTGCACTCAATCAAGGCATTGTCCCCTATTGTGACCGTTGGTTATTACAGATTTGCACAGAACAAACAATATGACCAACATACCTACACAAGTCTAAGTATCATTGTCATGGGTGTCATCACCACCTGTTTCAGTGGTAATGGCAAGAAGAAGGGTTCCTTGGAACCAGAACACACCCATTATTATAAAGGTTTGTTATTTGCATTGATGTCAATGGTCATATTTGTCAGCCAAAACATTTTTGCCAAGGGTGTCCTGACTCATAAGCGCAAAGACGCAAGAGCCACGGAGAGTCAGCCACCACAATTAGACAAGATTACAATTCTGTTCTATTGCTCCAGCATCGGGTTTGTGCTAACGATCCCTATTATGCTGAGTACCCTAATTTTCAACTCGTCAGCACATACTACGACTCAAACTACATCCTACTCCCTTTTCACCCTTGTGGCATTATTGATGCTACATAACATTAGCCATTTTCTGCAGGCTATGCTAGCTTTCCAGCTGATTGGTCTACTATCCCCATTAAATTACTCCGTAGCCAACATCGTGAAACGTATCGTTGTGATCTGTGTTGCACTTGTGTGGGAGAACAAACACAGCCCATTGGGACTACTCGGTGTCGCACTGACAATGGCTGGTCTTTACGGATACGACCGTGCCAAAATCCAAGAACAACAAGAAAAAAAAATTACGGTCTAAGAAAAATAAGTACATCTCCTAATAATATTTAATTCAATTTAATCCCCCCCTCAATTAATAGAATATAGAGTACAATTTTTTTTTTTTTTTTTTTTTTTAATCACATGGTCATTTCCATTCATGTATTATGTGTCAAAATCAAAATGACTAAGCAATTTGTTATAAAAAAAAAGGGCGGTACCGCCCCTCCATGAAAAAAAAAGCAATTCTGAAATTCCACCTCGATCTATTTCTCACCTTAATATCCGCCACTCCCCCTTATGATCTACAAATATGCACAGCAACACCCGTACGACTACGAAAAAAAAATGTGTCAAAGGAAAAAAAAATAAGAAAAAAAAAGAAAGAAATACGAAGATCTCTTTGAGTGAGTCAGTTATGGCACCAACGGAAAAAAAAAAAAAAAAAAAAAAAAAAAAAAAAAAAAAAAAACAAATAAAAAAAAAAAAAACAAAAAAAAAAAAAAAAAAAAAAAAAAAAAAAAATTAAAAAAAAAGAAAAAAAAAAAAAAAAAAAAAAAAAAAAAATAAAAAAAATTAAAAAATTCTTCAAAGAAAAAAGTATTAGAAAAAGAGATCTTTCTTTTCCATATTTTTGTTTTAGGAAACAACACACTTAATTCTAATAGAAAGCTGATTAATATTATAAACAACCATTTCCCAGTAAATAAATTAAGGTGAAAAATATTTCGCTGTTTGCAATTATTTGAAGAAGAAAAAAAAAGAAGAAAGAAAATTAAGGTTGAAGATACAAGAGAGCAGAGTTTTTTTTTTAATTCATAGAGTTTAGGATATCAGGAAAAGGGAAAATAAAAACAATATGGTGTTATATAAAAGAAAGCCAATTGATCTACCAGATCCCAAACCTTTACCTGCTGATCTGAATATTCAGATCTGGCACATTGATGAAACTGGTGAATGGTTTGAAACGTATGAGGAATATTTGACACGTCTGGATTTCTATACAAGACATCAGTTCACTTGTGAGATTACAGGTGCATCATGTCTAACTTTTTTTGAAGCTCTTGATAGTGAAGAATCGCGGTTTAAATATGTTGAAGAAAAGTTCCCCTTGAAGTTGAGAGAGCCCGTAGCTAGATTTTTACATTTCAATGAGATCAGAAGACTGGATATGCTAGTGGAGAAAGTTTATGCAAGATTTAAGAATGATTATTTCCCTGGTGAGGTAGTGTATCTTCGTAAACCTTCATCTACATCAACAAACAACTCAAATCTGCCGTCGGAACAAGGGACACCAACTCCAGAAGATAAGAAGAAACAACCGGAATCAGCAATGTATTTCTATCCAATTCGGAAGAATGAGCCAGTAGCACCAACTCCACAATCATACATTATCAAGGAAAAAGTACAATTTAATGCCGGTGCTGATCCAAATGCTACTGGAAGTGCAGCACCACACACCAAATACATGTTAATAGATGAAGAGGATCCACATAAGTCAATAGTGGCTGATGAAACACAGATCTACAGAGACAGATCTACTTTTACAAAGCATTTGATCAAATGTTTCTTTAAAATCACATTTCAAAAAGCCTCTTATAGGATGGGTGCACCATGGTGTGTCAAACCTGAATACCTTTCAATGTACGGTCTTACAATGGACTGGCCACCTGAGATGTTAAAATACAAGGACGATGGAGAGCGTGCTGACACCGATGATGATAAATATGACTCCGACCAGAGTTTCAAAAAGAAATATCGTACTATACAACTTGATGCTTCTGCAGAGAATGATCGTAAAAGAATCAAGAAACAAGAGACAGCACCTCCAATTCGTCCAGCTGCCGAGCAGCCTAATGGATACTATGAAGTTGAACAATCAGTTCCTGCACAAGAAACTCCTATTTTAACTCCTGTGGTACCAGCTATTACGAGTATTGTTGATGATATGGTATTACCTTTTCATAAACAATCACGGAATATATTTGCAAACCTATTTCAATATAATAAGAGTTTGGAATGTTTACCAATTACTGAAACTAACACAGGAAGCTGTTTTCCCGGCTTCGACAAACTTCTTCAGATTAATCAGTTCCTAAATACATTCAGCAGCAGGATTTATCTATCTCACTTTACTCTAGAACAGTTCATAACCTCTTTGAAATGCACAGATCAATATGAACTAAAAGGTGAGATTGTTTATGTTAGCCTGAAAAACCAAAAAAATGATGTAAATGATGAAGAATGGAGTGATTGGAGTAGAAATATTCCTATAAGGAATATGATAAAGGAAAAATCTAATGATCTTGTAGAATATAAAATTGTTAAGGACGACCCTGCTGATGATGAAATGATTGACAGTGTAAATAGTAACGGTTCCGCATTATTTGTTGAATGTTTTGTTTCTCTCTTAAGATTGATTATAAATGAAAATGGTGATTGGACTTGCTTGGTGAGTGAAGAATGGCTGGATGACGAAGATATGGATATCGAAGAAGAGAAGAAACCAATCGTCAAGTCGGAAAATCAAGATGAAACTTCTAAAATTAATGTTGACAATCTAGTCAAGAAAGAAAATGATGACCAGAACTTATTAAATCCTTCCGAGAAGGTGATAGAAAATGACGACTCTCAACCTAATGGAAACGTAAAACAAGAAAATTCAGAAGGTGATGTAAAGAAGGAAGTAAACGAAAACAACGATAGTGAAGATACCGTTGAACCGATTAATGGTGATAATAAAGAAACTGATAACAAGGAAAATGAACAGGAGAAGACTGAGGCTGGTTCTGAGGAGGCAAAGTCGGATAATATTGATGTAGAAGAAGACAAAGAAGAAGAAGACAAAGAAGAAGAAGACAAAGAAGAAGAAGAAGAAGAAGATATCTTAAATAAATGTTTGAACTACCGCAACATCAATTGGGCTGAGCGATTAAGTAAAAGACAATTTAACAACCATAACTGGTTACTAATTTTACTTGGTGTCTATGATGATTGTAAACATATTCCATTATATTCCGAAATTGTTGCAAAATTATTCAAAAATATTCTTCCAAAAAATGTAGTCCAATCTCAACTCCCAAGACAATTATGGAGGAATTTCTGCAGAAATTTAAGCCTTCAAGATAAGGTTGAAGCTTTATGGGTTTTAGTCGATATTGTTTCTAATTACTGTTCAGAAGTCCGTTCCTTCGTCGATGATTCTATGGAACTATGTGGTATTATTAGAAGTGAACGTTTCAGAGTTACAAAAGAGATCAAATCTGTGTCTACCAGTCTCTATCAAGCAACTTTGAGACTAAGAGCTTTAGAAGCAGGTTCAACTGATCCAGAAGTTACGAAGAATGATGACACACCAAAAATTGAAACGACTGAAATATCTGATACGACAAACAGTGATGAAACTGAGAAGGAACCAAAAACGGATACCATTGAATCTGTTAAGCAGGAAATTTCTGAATGGGAAGAAAAACTAACTACGTTACAGGCAGACAAAAATCTACTAGATAAAAAACTAATGGAAAATGACAGTCAAAGACTACGCTCTCTTGGGATGGATAAATACGGTAATAAGATATTTTGGTTTGAATTGTACGGCCAACATTTAGAAGACATTCCAAAAAATAGTGAACAGGATAATTTCGATTGGTCAAAAACTTCCTATCAAAACGGAAGAGTATGGATTCAAGGTCCACAGCTGGATGCCGCGAAATTTTTCTTAAGTTTATCTGAAGAACATATACTAAAGTGGAGAGAATTATCAGAAACACATGGCCGTAAATATGCTACAAAGAATGTCTTCCATGTTTTTCAAGAAGATGGGTGCTTATTCTACCAAGAAAATGATGGTGATAAGATCTTAATCCAAGATAAGGAAGGAAACTTAAATCAGTATATTGTTCTTTCTCCAATTATTCGCAAAATCATTGACGAGACTCCGGAAGGGTTATTGTTGTGTGAAGATCAATGGTATGCAATCAATGATTATTCTGATTTTGAATATTTCACCGACAACTTAAATCAATGGGGTCGTAAGGAGCACGATTTGCTAAAACAAATAAAACCGGTTCAGGAATACATAGCCAACATTTACCAGATCAGAAAACATAAATTAGATTCTGTCGACCTTAATGAAACAGAAACATCCCTTTTGAAAGACCTTGAGCAATATGAGTTTAATGATACCGATCGTTCACTAATTAAAGGCGAAGAGAGTACTGTGCCAGATGAGTCAGAAAAGGAACTAGAAGCTGTTGAAAGTAAATTAGATGAAATTGCCCAAAAAGTGATGGAACTTGATGATAGTGAATCAACTCCTGAAAAGAAGACCGAATTTGAGAAGTTAGAGAAAGAACGTGACGAGTTAATTGAAAAACAGAATGAATTGCTAAAAAATAAGGGTCCCGGATCTCGCATTATGGCCAGAACTGAGAAGAAGAGATTAAAGGTTAAAATAGAAACCAAAATCGAGAAACAAATAGAAATTTTAACTGATTTAATTAATAATAGACATTATCGTGCTATGGAAAATGTGATTTCTTGGAGGAATCATTTAGCACAACAAGTGTGGGGTTGCGAATTACGTAAAAATGCATCTGGTAACAAGAAATCAAAAACATTAGACACAGTTCCAGAAAGGTTTGATGAAATTGTTAATCTAACCTCTAGACTTGCCAGTCAATAGAGATTCTAGAGAATAGTCTAGAATCAAATATATTTTTTCTAATGACAACTTTGTAATTATTTTGAGCTTTTTAGTTTTACATTTTCATTTTTTTTATATTTTTTTTTTGCTTGTTTTATAATAAAACAATGGGATCTGTATTTATAGATGTCAGGATTACATCACAGTCCCAATTATTATTAGATTGTCTGAATTATGGTTATGGCTTCAAAATCAAATTGTAGTTATATTTTTCCAGAAAATGAAAAACAAAAATAAAAAGAAATACGAAATATCAAAAAGAAGTAATACAATAATTGCATAAACTGTCTTCTTCATCGCACAAGAATCTTTTTTACTAGCTATATATGAGTTCAACACAATTTAATATTGATCTTCACAATCAACCAGTTGTAATTGACAATGGCTCGTGTGTTTTAAAAGCTGGTTTGTCCGGAGATTCCAAACCTAAAGTGTTTGAGTTTAATGTTATTGGCAAAACTTCAGGTCCCAAGTCGATACCCTCTTCTATCAATCGAGACAAATATATTGGTAATGAAGCTCAAAGATTGCGCTCTATCCTTAATTTGGAATATCCTTTCACCAAAGATCGAATAGAAAACTGGGATGACATGGAAGACATATGGAATTATCTTCTATTAACCAGACTTGAGATTCAAAATATAAGGGAACATCCTGTACTACTAACGGAGACTTTAGTTGGGAACATAATAGATCGGAATAAGATGTGTGAAATATTTTATGAAAAGTTTGGATCACCTGCACTATATTTTTCAAACGAGTTTTTATTATCACTCTACGGTACCGGGAGGACCACTGGTTGTGTGGTAGCTAGTGGTCATAGTTTCAGTGGTGTATCTTCAATAATTGAAGGTGTACAAATACCGTCATCTGTGAAAATCAACAAGATAAGTGGGCGTGCAGTAACGGAGTTCATGGCAAGTCAATTACAAAAGCATTACGGTTTAGTCTTAAATACTCAGAATGATCTTGAATTAGTACGAGCATTGAAAGAAAAATGTTGTTTCTTATCACCAAATATTACTTGTGAAAAGCAGAAATATCAATATTTTGATCTAAAAGAAGAACCTTCAAAATTCAAACTCCCTGATGGTAATATTTTGAGTATCCAAAGAGAAAAATCTGATGTACCTGAAATCATTTTTGATCCACAATTATTCGGCTCTAAGGAACCTTCTCTACAAGATATGGTAATGAATTCGATATCACAAGGTGGTATAGAAGCTTATAGTCAGCTGAGTAAATCAATTATTCTTGCAGGTGGAACTACTTTACTACCTGGATTTGGTTCTCGATTACTTAATGAACTTTCCTCAGTAACCCATAATAAAACTGAATTTAAAATATACGCTTCCCGGGAAAGACGATATATTTGCTGGTTAGGTGGATCAATTTTAACTGGATTATCCACGATGAGAAATCTATGGACTACGAAAGAGCAGTGGGATGAAAGAAAAGAGACTGCATTTAGTCGATAGGTATAAACTTAATTACGATGAGCATGAAGTTAACTATAAAATTTGTAATATATATAAAATAATGAATTAAAGAATTTTAGTTTATTTATGTTATAAGAAATAATGCATATTGGTGGATACTATAAAAAGTAAAATAAAGCAATGAGACAAGTGTATGCTGTAACATATTTGGGTTGCAATTTACCTACTCAATAACCCATGATAGAAAAGAAATGAAGGCATAAAATCTGGAATTAAAAGTAATATCATGAAATAAATGGGGCAGACGATGAGATACTTATGATTAGTACAAGTATACCGTTTCGCCTAGATACAGTAGTATCTATCACCGAAGTCACCTAGACCTGGAACCAAGTATTTTTGTTCATTCAAACCTCTGTCGATAGCACCAGTGACAATTTTGACTTCTGGGAATTGTGCATGATATCTGTCAATACCGTCCTTACTACAGATCAAGTTTAGGAAAAAGATTCTCTCTGGTTTAACACCTCTCTTGATCAACACCTCAGTTGCCATCATGGCACTACCACCTGTAGCCAACATAGGATCTAGCAAGAAGACGTATCTGTCAGCAATATCCTCTGGAAGCTTCTCGTAGAACAATTTTGGCAAAGCAGTTTCTTCATCTCTTTGAATTAGAATCTTACCAATTCTAACAGATCTACAACAATCTCTTAGACCTTGTTCCATAGATTCACCAGCTCTAACAATGGAAACACCACAGATCTTACCCATAAAAGAGACACCATTGAAAACTTCAGTAGTATGTGTGTCAACATCCTTCTTCTTAACTGGAAGGTGGTTCAAACCTTCTTCAACCAACAATCTGATAATTCTATCAGAATAGAAAATGAAATCTGGTCTAATAGTAGTTTTGTCTCTGATGATAGTGTATAAACCCAACAATTGGTTGGTTTGAGGCAACAAGTAGACGTTCTTGAATGGTTCAGAAGACATTTTTAGGGTGGTTAACTTTTTTTCTTTATTTCAGGTCTGCTTGCAGATATAGAATTGAAAAATAACGAGGATTAAACAATAGAGTACTACAAAGTTTGAGATATGGGCAAAAAGCACAAAATGGTTTGTACCTTATATATGTTTTCTAATTGAATTTAAGGATTCTTAAAGATTCAAAATGAAATATGGTCATCTACCAAGCTCATCGCCTTATCATTCCCACCCCATACTTCGGGAGTTACAAAACACAGAAACAAGCGCAGAAAGCTGCTTAAAGAAAATTAAAAAAAATTTTTTTTTCATTGCGATGTTTTTCTATTATGTGTAACTTTGGACGAAAACGGAGGTTTCCGACTGAAAAATTCATAATTCCGACGGAGAAATTATCTTTTACCGACGGAGAAATGTAATGTATTTATTGCCAATGCAAATTGTTATTAAATAATGCTAAATAATTATTCAAAAAGAAAGAAAAAAAGAGATATGATGAAGTTTTAATTTAATTAATTACAAAAGGCACTATCTAAAATTAAAGACTGGTGCTAATTATTGTTACAAAGAAAAAAAAAATGAAAAAAAAAAAAAGATGTAAAGAAAGCTCGGTACTTAAATGATGTGTCTTGTTGCTTGCAATTGGTGAGAGATCAAAATAGCTCGAGATTTCTCATTTCTTTTCATATAATTATGTTTATATTTCTAATTTTTTTTGTTTTTTTTTATAAAGCTAATATCTGTTCGCATATATCTCTTAATAACTTAGGTGGTTAGTTGATTCAGAACTGATAACAACTTGAATTGTCCTTCCATCAACCAAAGCACCATGGAATAACTTTCGTACACGCTCAAGCTCTTCAATAGAAGCATTATTTAGCCACACATGTGCGGTTGCAGAACCAGTTGGGAGATCACGCACTCTAACACGCTTGATGGAGACATTTGCTAAGTTTTCAAGAATCTGTTTCAAATTGTTTTGGTTAACGCCAAGGGTCAAATTATAGAGAATTAAAGATTTGTCTGTTGCAGCCGTGTTTGTTGAAATAACTAGTGTGTTACCAGTACTATTATATGCTATACCACTGCTGAAATTGTTCATTTTCTTGACCTTTCTGGCATTGTTAGCTTCACGACCACCAACCATAGGAGTTCTAGCTTGTCTGCCCTTGGTCGAATTCAAGTTATTTCTGACTCTTTCTTTTCTAATAGCTTTGATTGTGCCCCTAGAAATCTCTCTGCCATTTGAAACACCAATTGTAGCTGGTTTATTTGTAGCTTTTTTACTTTTTTTATTCTTTTCCTCAGTTTTTTTAGAAGCAGCTCTTAACAGAACCCCCAGATCGTCAGCCTTCAACAGCTTACCATTGACAACTGTAAAACCAGTTTGCATCTCCTTTTTCTTCTTCTCCAATTTAGGACCGGCCGTAACAGTATTCACACGCCCAACTCTGTCTACAAGACTCTTACCCACATACTTATTCTTCTTAGTTCCAATCTTTTTTGCCATATTTCCTTGTAATAATTCAATCCTTTCTTATTTTTTGTGTTATTTTTAAAAATAATCCAGTCAATCTTATCTTGTCCTTCTTATTCAAGAGTAACAATTGCTCTAAAGACTTAAACTAGACTTATTAAATGGATTTTCTTTCTGTCTTATTGTAGATCCCTACTTTTTTGTAAGGTTTGTTGTTAACCTTCTGCCTTCGCTAAAGCTGTCCTTTGTTTTTAGCTTTAATTTTTTTTTGGTGGTTTCTACGCTTGTTTCTATACCAGCATCACTTTTTCGCTATGACGGTCTTTTTCCAAAAAAAAAAATTACATGCAAACTTAAAATTATTACCCAGCTTTTGAATACGTGGCCTAAAAGTTTCCAGAGGTCACGGAAAGTATCTTATTATACGAATATTTGTATTGTTAAGTTACTTTTATAATTAATTATTTAAATAGAACAACAAAAATCAGCATATAAAAAGTTCTACAAATAAAAAAAATGTATCCTCAATATCTTGATCTTATAGGAAAATTAGAAATACCGTTCGAGATATGAACGGCTGTTACAAACAAAATAATTCAAATTTTCAAATTATTACCTACAACGAGAAACTCACTAATTTGAAAACAGAGTATTATGATCAAATTAGATGAACATAAGAATCATGACTTTATAAATATATATTTGGTACAAAAAAAATATTAATACTATTCTACAATGCATTATAAACTATTAGGAAGAAGAAACGAAAAAAAAAAAAAAATAAAAAATAAAAAATGTGTTTCGTGCCTAAAAAGGAAAGTGATCTAGTAGAGCACAAATCCTATTTTGCCATAAATGAGAACTACAACTGCTTGCATTACTTTCAAGCTACTCAAAAAGGCCATCCGTGTATATATCTTCGGCAGTCGTGAGTGAATTTGACTTAGACGTCGCCGCAAAGCGATTAAAATTATCATTACAATTGATCATATCTATCATACTAGACTCCATTAATTGATAGGTATTTGTCTGTATATTAAAAGTAGCCATTCTAGAGATATCCCTATGGGAAATTGATAAATTAGCCATTTCTTTATCATTTGTGACTTCATATAAATATGGCTGTTGAATGTAGCCATCAAATTCCCTTGTTCTCGAAACGTTTTGTGCTAGTTTATTTTCTAAAAATGTTTCATTTTGAATTATACTCAATTCACTATCATATAATTTACCATAACTCCTAATAATGCTATCATTAAAATCTTCTTCCTTATTATTTGGTAATTCTGACTCTGTGAGGGTGTATGTTGGAATAGATGACAATACCAATGGGCCAATTTTGACACCAGGATCTGTGACACTCTTAATACTTGGTCGAAACTCTAATTCCCGTAAGTTAATAGCACCACAATCCTTGTTACTAACTATTTCAATTGTTTTTGTCTTTTTATATTTTCCAATTTTTTTACCGGAATGATTAGTCAAGTTTAGATCAAAAACATCTTCAATTCTTTCTACACTCTTAGGCGGTGAGTCTAATAGAATGTTATCAATTTTACCATTGTGATCCATTTCTAAATTTTCATCTGTAGGATCATCTTTGAGGGCGGATATATTTGGCCCCGAATTTAATAGGCTGTCATTCCTTGACCTAGTTAATCTCTTGTTAAAACGTTTACGCTTACGCGGATATGTTTGATCAGATGTGTTATATTGTAACAAAGCTTCTATTGCACGTTCGTCAAACTCAATTAAAGAACTATCCGTATTATTTGAATATAGTGGATCATTTTCTTCAGACATATTAAGGTCAGACTCCCAGTTTTCACTTTTACCTTTACAATGCAACTGTCGTTGATGGACCTTGGATTTCCTTCTGGCTGGTCTTTGAAGACTTTTTCTACAAGGTCTAGGAAGTGGTTTAACTTTAAGGTTTTTTCCATTCTCTTCCAATAGTGTCTTTTTTAGTTTAGGTGTACAAGTATTTTCAGTGTTTTCACCATTGATTAACAATGAATTTTCTTTACTATCATCTAGAGAAACCTCATCAAATACAATTGATTTTGGTGGTAGATAATTTACAGGCGTGTAGTTAGATGGTGACCTGCCTCTAATTATTAAAGCTGGTGTTTCCTTCTTTTCAAGGTACAGAAAACGTCCTCGTGAGCCATTAGAGAAAACAACCTCATCAGAAGATTCAAATAACTGGGCAGTAACTTTATTATTAAGTTCACCAATATGTGGCTTTATATCATCTTCTGACACTACAGCTCCTAATATTACGTGAAGTTTAAAGAAACGATTCTGATCAAAATGCCGCTCAACGCTATTCGAAGCAGAAAATTGAACTCTTTCAAACCTTGCCACCTTTTTAATACAATTATCCGGATAACTACTACATATGGATTCTTTCCCATATTGTGTTTTGAATTGATCTCTATAAAAATGGAATATTGGATCAAATTTCTTTTTTTTATTAATGTTTCTAACATTTGAGGCTTCTCTTATTACTTGATGATTAGGAAGTTTTGATGGAATTAGTGGGCAAATGTCCGGTGTAAATTGAGGACCTTTATCTCTCTTTGCTGTATGTTGTACTAACTGTATCTCATTATTGTTGTCATCAGTTGCTTTGATTTTAACTGCAAAATATAGTATTTTCAAATCCACTTCATTATTATCTAAATTATTAGCAGGACATGGTGAAATAGTTGTCGAAAAGGAATATTTTAATAGCTCTTCAAAGCTCCATCCATTAACTTCAAATGCGGATACTAAGGTAAAATAATTCCTTTTATATCCGACCCAGTCTTCACCTATGTGATCAAATCCCCGGTCTATTCTTTGCCTCATCTTTAAATTCAGTTGCTCCCCTGTTTCATAGCAAATCACATCCCTTAGCTTACCACAGCTCTTAAAGGGAGGACCAACTTTAAATTGTAATGTTGAACGTGGTGCAATACGTAATTTTCTCTTATCAAAATAATTTGAAATCGTTCCATCCTCATTAATTCTAGCCTTAATTACATACTCCGGGTCTTCGGAATCAATATCATCTTCTCTTAACTGTTTAGAAGTATTTTGTTCATCTGTTTCTAATACCTTATGAACTCGCTGTCTGCCTCCCATTTAGAGCGAATGTAAATTGCTAATATTATAATTTTTGCTACAACCTAATTATCTCAACAAAAAAAAAAAAAGTAAAATTTTGATAATTAATTAAACTATGTTTATAATGTGGATTTAAAAGAATTACTAAATTGAAAACCTTTAAACTAAAAGTAAAAAGTTTGAAGTATTTCCTTTTAAAAATCACTATATTAAGTTTGTAATATATTAAAGTTTTCGCAGAAGATATTTATTATTCTATTAAACTCATAGACAATCAAAATAAAGTACTAAACAATTATAACCAATTTTAGCCTTCTAGATTCTAATTGTTTAATATTGGTTTATAATTTTATTTTTACTTTTTTGCTTTTCTTCCCAGTCCTCTTTATTGTTTGTTTTTGTGCCACTTAATTATACAAATATTTTTTATAGAAAATAACCGCTATAGTGGTCACGTGGTCATTTTTGAAAACTATTAAGATTGGCGTTATATAATTATTAAACTATTCAAGATATGTTAAATCAGTGCTTTATTATAGTTTGATTTAATTAATATGCGATTATTTTATAAATATTATATTTTAACATCAAAATGCAAGATGGTAATATCACTTTTGATATGATCAAATTTCCCCTTAAAACACGACTAATATATTTCTTCAGATTGCTATCTATAGTAAAGAAAAAGCAAGTCTAGTTTTTAACTTTTGGGTGTTTGATTGATAAGGCATAAACGTCCAAATAATTAGTGAATTCATATATAACTTCATTGAAGAAAAGTCCATGTACACCTAAGGTAAGACCAAAGCCTAACCACACTAAAGCAGACCTAGTTACTTCAAGATCATGACCCAATGATTCGAAAATGGCTGTAAGAATCAATTGAATTGTAGGGATAAACATTGGAAAATGGATCATTGGAAATTCTTGTTTAGTTAAATGAGCAACAATAATTCTACCAACCATAAATGCAGCAGTTAATCCGATTGACATAATAAATGGAAAGGAGACAAAATCTGAGTAATTTATTATCAATAGGAAGATTGATGCAAAATAGGCAAAAAAAGGAATGAGTCCCTTGGTAGCTTCTCTAGTGGCATCTTCAGTTCCATTATTTGTGACGTATTTATCTTTGTAGTACCTGCGTACATTAGCTATGGAGGAACGAATATTGAATAAAACACCAACAAATAAAGAAAACAGGAATATATCCAAGAAAGTCACACTATAATGTGGATAGACAAAAGTAAAAGTAAACAGAGGAGTATGCCACATAAATTCAGGACCGAAAACACCAGTGAGGAACAAACAGGATGCAATAAGAAGTATACCTTCTACTGGACCAGACAGCTCACTCAGAAATAGAACATGTGTATGGTATTCTTCCCAGGTACTTAAGTAAAAATTCAATAAGCAACAAAATTGACAAAATAGAAACTTATTAGTATATCCAACAGAGGAAGCAGACATGAATAGAAATAGAGATAAAGTTGTGTTCAAAGCATCAATACTGTGATCAAATAGTTCTCCCAATGGCCCTGATTGCCCTGTTTGACGTGCATGAATACCATCACAACCATCAAAAGTTTGGTACAGGAACATTCCTAGAGCATACGATACATATGTCCATCTAGGTGTCTCTTCTGTTAAACTTGGATCATAATATATGGTAATGAGGAGATTAGCCACAATGAAACCAAGACCCGAAAGAGTAATGACATTAGGAGCCATCCATTTTGGAAATATTTTGCAGAAACGTAACCAAAATGGTTTTAGGAAGTATTTCGAAACGATCGAAAGATCTTCACTTTGATATTTATAGTATTTCAAGTTAGATATTTTATCACGAGGAACAAAATATCCCATTATTAATTGTAATATAATATCTTGGCTTCGGTTGGTTATTAGGTTTTTCTTCTTCTTATATTTTGTCTTTCCACAAATGTAATGATTTTAGACACTGCAGAAGGTTATTTGTGCTTTTCTTCTTCCAATAGAACTAGCGTATTAATAACTTGTAGAAATACACATTAAAAGGTATAATTCTGTAAAATGGAATTGTAAGGTAAAGTTCCTGAAAAACTCCGAAGTATTTAAAGAATCTTGCTAATCAAAGCTGTTCTCGCGCCTTGTTTCTAATTCTTGCTGTTTTCATCATATTTTTTGTTACTTTTTCTCGAGTATATTCGATATTTTTTTTTAACTTTTCGCGTTTTCTTTCTTTTTTTTATTTTTATTTTCCAATCATAAAATTTCACATGCACATCACGTGACTTAATACATATATAAAACTAACAAGATAACATTTATATCAATGAAAACTTCACCAACATTACACATTTAAAAACCTATTCTGAAAATATGTAATTTACTCCGTCTTATTTAAATTATGTATCCCAATACTTAGTCTATTCAGATAAGTAAATGTTTTCTTAGTTAACGCTAAACAGAAAAAAACAACATTTATCTCTATTTGCAGGTTAGTAACATCTTTGATACAACTGAGAGAAGTTGTTCATTCTCACATGCAGCAGCTACTCTTTCCTTATCGTTCAATTGCTTGTTTACCTGGTTTTCTGAGTTATGTGTACCTTCTTTAACCATAATAGTAAATCTAAATCTTGGAGGCAATGATCTCTCCAACCGTACTCTTATACCTAGACCAATCAAGGTAGCTAGAGAACAGTGTGTGATTGTTGGCGTAATTTTAATAATAACTTCTGCTATTTCGTTTGGGTTGCCACTATCAATAACCTTGATGTCAGGTAGGTTGACGATGGAAAGTTGGGCAAGCGTTAAAGGATGTTCAGGATCTTGGATATATGCAATCAGATCATATATTTCTTGCTCATCTACGGGGTCAAACTGCTCAGAGTCAGCTGATTCATCAGCACTAACCTCGGACTCACCAGAGTCGGATACAAGGTCTGGAACTTGGTTTAATGACAGTAGCTTGTCGAATAATTCAATATTCTGTTGTAGTGTTGAATCAGTAGCCTTCTCAATCTGTAATAGCAGCTTCTTTCTCTCAAATGTAGTTCTGTTGCTCATACCTAAAAGAAGAAGATCATTTGACTCATCTTCTTTTCTTTTCGGTAGCTGGTTCTCATCCAGGATATCAGGATTCTCATTAATGAATTCGGACATGTTTTTATCTTTGTATAGGTATTCTCTACAGTTAGGTTCTGGTCTATTTTAATTATAAAATAGTATAATATGTAAAGGAGGCGATGAGCTTAGTAATATTCATTTTAAAGCAAAGGAAAAAATAAAAAAAATAAAAAAATAAAAAATAAAAAAGTGTGAAAAATATCGTAAATTATGTCATATATACAAAATGTTATGCATTTGATTTGTTCTTTTATTTAAATTATTTAGTACTGATTATAATCAATTCTATATCAAGGTCTTTAGAAGTTTTGAGATCACAATCGAGATCTGTTATTGTCTTTCTATTTTTAACTCGGTTTATGCTTGTTGAATTTTCTGTTCTGTTTTCTTCATGCTGGTAATTTAAATTTAATTTTTGATTCCTTAGCAATTGTTTTGAATTAGATATATTAGGATTCTCATAATTGAATCAAAACTTCTTTTTTTTTCTTTGTTTCGTTTGTTTAGTGCATATTAAGGGGGTGTAAATGGAAGAACAGCTTATTATTGTAGGTTATTTTGTCTATCAGTACATGGTTTTTATTTCATAACTAATAAAATAGGACTATTGAATATCAGTTTATGTTATCTTTGTACATTACTTTCTCTTATTAACCACCTTTCTTGGTGCTTTCTAAATCTTTCCAACTTTTTTCCAGAATCTTATGGATTAAATTCAAAGATTGGTTGCTGTGTTCGTTTAGGGACTTGATACTTTCAATCTTATATGGTGGGGATATTATAATGTCATCCAAAACAACGATGTTCTTACCATTCCATCTGGTGTCTGAAACAGTACGGGACAATGCATCAAATATAAATTGGCCTTCCCTGGTTATCCCACGTCTCTTCATATCAGCTTCTTTCTTTGTAATTGCAATTCTTTCATTCAAAAGTGCCTGAACTCTTTCTACATTAACCAACGACGGTTTAATCTGTTGTTTCTTGAAACTATTATAAGATGGCTTATCACCAATAACTTCCAAAGTCTTTATAAAAGAACATTTGATAATTTTGAATGATGGTGTAGTTTGTGTCCTCTTAGGAAGCTGAATAGTCAAGGTGTTTGATGTAGAATTGTAGGAGTATATCTTACCTTCAACTACATCGTGTAAAACATTAGTGATCTTAACACGGAATCCCAAAGCTTGTTCTAAACTGATACTCATCGTTATCTTTAATTATTTTCTTGGTCCCTCTATAATTAACAAAAATAAAAAAAAGATTATCTGTTTTGTAAAAGACTCCTTCCCAACAAATAATATCAATAGATTACTAGAAGAATAACCTTAAATGTCTATGCACTGAATATTCTAAAGTATGAATAGAATGAATTAAAGAATTCTTTCATTTCTAACTACTTTTTCTTCACAATTATTTTTTATTTCTTATTTTTTTTTTTTCAATTGCTTCTTCGCTTTCGTTGTAATTTTTTCTTCTTTTGCTCTGTACAGGCAAAAATTGGGAAAAAAAAATGAAATGGACCAGAAAACTTAGAAACACTCGTAGAAAACTGGTGAGATACTCACTGATTTGAAGAGAATGTATATCTATAACATAATCCAAATAAATACAAAATAGGAAATAAATGCAAAATAATTAACTCTATAAATTTAAATAAATACTACATTGTGCTTATTCATTAGCTGAGAATATTCAATGCTTTCATTGCTTCATTAGTAGCTTTCTCTGGAAAACCAGCAATTTTGGCAACTTTAATTGCATCTGATTGGGTGCTGATTCCAGGTCTCATTTTATGATCGTAAAAAAATTTATCACTTATTTCGGATTCCCTTATAGTGGTGTGAAAATAGCTAATTTTGGTATTTTCATCATTGGAAATACTTTCTTTATCAATAATATCCTTCAATTGTTGAGCAAAATGAGTTGCGAATAATGTTCGACATTTATTCTCTGTAATTAAGTACCTCAAACTAGCATATGCAATGGCTATACCTTCATTGCCGCTAGTTCCACGACCAATTTCATCTAAGATTGCCATTGATTTTGACGTGGCTCCATTCAGAATAAAAGAGGTTTCCATCATCTCAACCATGAACGTACTCATATCATTATAAAGATCATCCGCACTGCCAACCCTACTATAAAGTCTGTCTACCAAACCTATATGTGCTTTTGAACATGGCACATAACAACCCATTTGTGCTAGTATCACAATTATAGCATTTTGCCGCAGATATGTTGATTTACCACCCATATTCGGTCCGCTAATCACCAATAAGCTACCATTGGACAATTCACAATCATTAGTTGTAAAGCTGTCGAGTTTTCTCTGTTTCAAAGAATCTTCGACCATTAGATGTCTACCATTTTCTATCATTAATGTACGAGAGTTGTCAACCACTGGTTTGACCAAATTTTTCTCAATACCTAGAACAGCGAAGGATGAGAGTACGTCAATATAACCAACAGTTTGTGCCACTCTCCTTATGTCTTCACTCATTTCAATAAACTGTTTAATAAAACCGCTAATAATATTATTCTCTTCATTTCTTATTTGTAAAGAATTGAGCTCTAGTTTATTAGCCAGCTCATTCCAGTCATTATGGGAAAGCCAGCATGTTTGTGCCGATTTCTGAATGATATTAAATTTCAAATCTGAACCCTCAGATTTGATATTATCAAGTACATTTTTAATAGATACTGCTGATCCAGTTATATGCAAAACATATTCTCCAGATTGTTTTTGTTTCAGTTGAACCGTTTTAGTCCCTAATGTGTCAACAAAGAACGATGAATAAAACTTATTCAGATCTTCTTTCTTCTCAAGTAGTTTCTTTCTATTATCGGCTAGGGTTTGTAGCTTTTGACTAAAAGATGTATTAATAGCTATTGTTAAATCATCTCTGTTATTGTCACTATTCAAAACGTTGTCATGATTCGAATCAGAAGTCTTTTCTAACATGGTTTTGTTGACATCCTCTTCATAGTCCCTAATCAACCCTTCTTCATTTAATGCCTGACTAACGCTTTCTAAGAGATTCTGCGGAGTTTCCAAGTTCTTTATTAGGATTTCTTTTCGAGGTTGCCATTTTTTTGTCAACTGAGAGAACGCTTCAGCTAAAATATTCTGTAATTTTATTGCTCCATATAGAGATCTAGTCAATTCCAACAACTCATATGATGATCCTCGACCAAAATTAAATTTTTGTAATAGACGAATTATATCCTGGATATCTTTTAGGGTCTTGACGGTCGCGTTTAGTGCTGGCAAATCTTTTATAAAAGTTTCGACTATTTTTTGACGAAAATGTATTTCCTTCAGATCTAGCGATGGTGCTGATAACCATTGACCCAGTAACCTTGTACCAATTGGGGTAACTGTCCTCTTAATGGAATTAAATAGCGACCCTCTTTGGTTATTATCTCTCATAGTAGAATGTAGCTCTAAAGCTTTACTTGTTCTAGAATCTATTTGAAGTATTTTAGTGGTTGATTCACGTTTGGGAAACTCAAAATTAACAACGGTGCCTGGTAGATGTTGGCTAGTATATGTTAAAAGATTGTGAAGCGCAGCCAGCTCCTTCTGGGTATATTCGTTGAGTTCCATCTTCAACCGTTTTGTTGATTCCGGATTCTTTGACATAGCAAATTGATTAAAATATGTTTCGAGTGTTTTATATTTAGTCAAAACTGAGTAGTAATTAATGAAATATCTTTTCAACTCATTTAATTGAGGATACCATTCCCCACTAATAATATCATCAGATATTTCACGTTCATTCAATAAAATTTCCTTGGGTTTTATCCTATTGACAGCATTTATCAGATCCTTAAGGAGTACTTCCTGAATATATAGCTCACCCGTTGATATGTCACACCAACTTAAACCTACTTTTAGATCAGGATCTGCTACCTTTTTTGTGAATGAGGATGGAAATTCCAAAGTCAGGAGATAATTGTTATCTTCGTAATTATCTAACGCCTCATCTATAAATGTGCCTGGAGTCACTATTCTTGTAATCCTCCTGTAGAATCTGTTGTTTTCATTACTTGCGTAGTCGTCCTTCTTGAATTGTTCAGCAACTACTACACTATATCCATGCGTATCCACTAACGCTTTCAAATGTCTACTCAATTGAGTAACAGGAAATCCTGCAAATGACACCTTCCCATGATTATAATTTCTTTGTGTAAGTGTTATATTCAGTACTGGTGCATACAATGTAGCCTGTTCAAAATAGAGCTCAAAAAATGAGCCCATTTGAGTTAAAACGACATGTTTTGGATACTTATCCATAAGTTCTCGGACATATTTCAGAGATGGAGGTAATGTGATCTTCTCCTTATTTATAGCAGTCTTAGTAGCCACCCCATCATCTAATCCATTATCACACTCATTTAGATTTATCTTTAATTTTGAAACCGATGGTTTGATATTTTGATGCAGATTATGTTGATAACGTTTTGTGAAACTAATACGACCTCGAAGAATTGGTCGCAAAACTTTAAACATTGACTAATTGGGGTGGATATGTAAGGCGATCAAATATAAGAACTCATGGGTCAAGCAAGTAGAATTCAATGACTTTATTTTCTTCTTTTTATTCTTAAAAATGTTTCATCAGAAGCCATCGCATTTTTTTTACTCTAAAAATTTCAATAAAAATACAATTTCTACATAAAGATATTTGGGAACATTCATAAATGAAAATACTTACAACCAAAAAAAAGTATATTAAATTATTTGATATAAATTGCACTATGTGTTAGCGATGGAATGATATAACGGTAAAATTAATTAAAATGCAAACGGTTATGATGGAAATAAATTATAAAATTAATATAATGCAGAAGGAAACAAATTAAAGGAAATAAAAAAATTGAAATGAATAATATGTGATTATTAGTTGTTCATGAAGCTTCTAGGACAAGGTGGTAATGTTTAAAAAGGAAAGAAAATATTCTTAACCTTGATTCAAAAACTTATCCATTATTATAAATAGGTAGTACCGGTGATGCAATCAATTCAAAAAACCTTTACAACTTGGTGCACCACACAAACACGGTAATCTCTCTTCTGCATCCGTTTCTCTCTCAAACTTGTAATCGTAGGTTAGTTCCTCGTTTGCAGCAATATCTCTTAATGCGTAAATAACAATCCTACGAACACCTCCAACCTTAATAATTTTTGCTGTACAACTTGGTTCACAGCAGTGATTAATAAATCTCGCTATACCACCTTTTTTTGTTGCATCTATAACAGTGTGTTCATCAATTCTGAACAAATAACTTGAACCAATACCACTCTTAATATACCTTCTTTCCCTCATTTCAGCAACGGGTTGTCGGATACGCTCACCAACATATTCAATAACCATTTCTTTAGCAGCTATTGGTTCAAGTGCATATAGACCCCAGTTATGAATAGCCGATCTTGCAAACGTTACGGGCTTTTTACGCTTATTTAGTTGATTTAAAGATAACAACTCAGATTCGGTACCAGTGGCAGCTCTTTGAGCCTCGATATTCTGCTGGAATCTTCTATTAGAAGCTCTATTATCTCTTGATGAGGAAACCTCTGTTAAGGAATTCTCTGTTTCGATCTTGTTCGTTTTGTCTCTACTTGAAAGCTCTGGAGTTTGCTCTTTCATGTCATAATGATGACTAACTGTATTCAGTGGCTCATGGGCTTTTCTACGATGAGGCAAATAAGAAGATTTAAGTTTGTCTGGAATTTTCTTGAATGCAGAAGCTTTAAAGGGTATATTGTCCTCAAACAAGGTGGGGTCTAGAGTTTGGTTATTCAGAGTAAGCTCGTTTTCCCTACAGAATTCTTGAGTCTCTCTAATTTCTCTTAACTTCCAGACCTTATATTCCACAAGATTTTCGTTATATTCATGGCTATCATTCTGGAGATATTCTGTTTCTCTTAAGCAATTTTCTAGCAGTTTCATATCTTCCTCATCCTTAATGGAGTCCTGAAGATCAAAAATTGAAATATTTCCGAAAGATTTATCGTCATATAAACCCTCGGGATATATGGTAGTTGGAACATCAGAACATGACGGTTTGTATAAATCATTAACTTGGTCTGTAAGGATAACAGATTTTTCGAAAATTTTAGGCTCAATTTCTTCAGGATGTTCTTGAGAAAATTCATTTGTTTGATCAATTTCCATATTAGATTCCAAGTGATTAGGTTTTTCTAAGGTGTCTTCATTAGTTTCGGGAGTAGAGACAATATTATCTTTTTGAGTTTCATCAACCAAGTCATCAACCATGTTAATGTCCTCTTCATCGCTAGAAGATGAAAAGCTGCCTTCTTCCTCATCAGCCGTTTCACGAATGGATGTTGTTCCAGATGCTGGAGAGCTATCCCTTTCATCATTCAATAAGTGAGCCATAGGTTTAATCTTCTTTCTTTGATATATATTTTCATTGATTTCATCAACCTCTTCGTCAGACTGATATCTGTTTAGCTTCCTCTTCGTTTGTTTTGTATATCCGCCATACAAATTAAAGATATTAAAGTCATTGGATTTATTTTGTTCTGCTTTTTGCTTTTCAAGTTCAGCTCTACGTTTCTCTTCTTTTTCCTTTCTCTTGGATACCAACTCTGGAAAGTTTTCGGGATTTAAAGTATCAAACACAGTTGGTCCAATCATCTTCCTTCTGATTTCGGTGTGTAAAGCCGTTGACAAGTCTTCTATGATATATTTCGTGGCAGCTTTGATCAAAGCCTCTTTACTGTCATACTTTATTTGTTCCTTAGTACTGGATTTTTGCTTCAAAGGTTCAATATTTTTCAAAATTCTCTTTGTAAATGGTTCAATTAGAATGAAATTTATAACGACCTTACTTCTCTTTCTAGCAGGCACTGCAAGTTTGCCTGATTCAGCCTCCATACAAGCATTTGCATGCTCAATTTTATTAAAAACAATATAAAATCCACTTGGATGTTCAAGGAATCTGGAGCATTTATAATATCTGAGTTTTAACTTTAAATCTACAAGGCGTAAACCAACAGTGTTAATAAATCTCCTTGAAATGTAAAGTGTTGGTCTATTGTTAACGACAGACTGTAAATCATTGGGAATGACCTTTAAATATTTGGCTGGTTTCTTTGTATCTTCAGGATTTAAGGCAGTGGATGTAGTGGCTGCTGCTGCCGCCTTAAGTTTTTCAGTTTTGATCTTCTCTCTTTCTAATTGATTTTGAACTTTACGGGCTTCTGTAGATATTATCTTCAATCTTTGCTTGATAATATCCTTTACACGGTTATTTTTATTCATTAAAACGTTAAAGTTACAACCTAGGATACAACATTTTTGATCTTCACAGGATTTAACAGCCTTATATGCGGCCTTAGCGGCATCATTGACTTTTCCACTCCTATGTGTGTATTTTATTAGATAAATATGCAATGGTAATGCCGTCTTAGTATCTGTAAATGCTTCAAAATGGGCTAACTCACCAAATTTACGGAAGTAGTTTTTAATGGATAGTTCAGGAACATTGATAATTTGAGAAGATGAGTAGGACTCTGGGTAAATAACAATTTCAGTCGGTGGTGGTGGACCTAAAGAGTATTTGTCATATGATATTCTTGGAAGTACTGTTAGTTCAGTTCTACATTTTCTCCGCGACTTTAATTTTTCTTTAACTGCGTTTTGAGATTCCCTTCTTGGGTCAGAACTGGTTTCGTTAGGTTTTCTGCTTTTAATCATGGATTTTTGTTGTCCATTTACATTTTCCTGGATGACTACATATCCGGAAGGAGGTGCATCTTCTATAACATCTGTCCATTTTTTCATTTCATCCTTATGGGTTAATACTTTGTTGAATGGGTCAAAGTAATGGTATTTACAAGTAAGGAGTTCATTTTGACTATATTTAAGAACTGGGGATGGACGAGTTTTCTTCTCCACTAGTCGTGTACTAACATGCGAGGATACACGAGTTTTCCTCAGTTCTTGCGGACCTGTTGGAATCTTTATAGTGTCTAAACGAGATGGATATCTAACAGATGAAGCCCCGCTTCCGTTTCTGTCAGACACACCGTTACTAGATTCACGTAACTCACTATTTCTTGCTTTATAATTATATTGTATTTTGCTCGGAGCTGTCGGAAGAACTATGTCATTACTATTATTCCACCTCCCATTCCCAACATCAGCATAATGCCCACTTTCGTACCCATTAGCTTGATACCGTTGGTACCCATTACGTCCTGGTCCATCAGAATACCTCTGTTGTGATTGGTACCTTTCATTCTGATACCTTCCATGTTGTGGTGGTGGCCGACTATTCCCATTTCCACCAGGGTAAGACTGGTACCCTCTATAATAAGACATAGAGAGTAGGAAATTTGTTATTTGTTATTTGCTTTGTTAGTTGACTTTATTATTAATTAAACCGTGTTTTCTCAAATACACGTAAATAAAGAAAAGAAAGACTCTAAAAATGGTGTTTTTTTGTTAATGTTCTTTTCTCTCTTAAAAATATAAAACAAATTAGAGCTTATATCGTTCTTTTAGGTGTTATCTTTGTTATTTGCTCTATTAAAGAAGGTTGTGTTCATTTAAAAAGTTCTTTCTTTCTTACGCATCTTAATTTATTTTCTTTGTTCTTGCTTTCCCAGCAAGCTTGTGAAAAAAAATATTGAAAAAATTGAAAAGCTTTTTTTCTTTTCAATGTGATCAGCATTTAGTTTGCTGTCATCCTTAGAATTTGATCTTTAAAGGGTCTTATTTGGCTCTTGAACTAGGCAACTCGCAATAAAATAGAGGAGAAATGTCTACAAAACAAGTGCAAAGATGTTTACAAGATATTTTAGGATATGACGATAATGACAATCCGGAATGGAATAAAGGGTACTTGAAAAAGCTTGTTAGCGCTACCACGACACTATATAGTACGTCGGTTAATAAAATACAGCTTACTGCAGAGGAAGAAGTTGCTAGGTGCCATATTTGTGCTCTTTTGGCAGCGGAGAGACTCTCCGAGAAGCACATGCCCGACCTGAAATACTACACGGACAAAATACCTTTGCAACCACGCAAAACCACAAAGATAATAGGATATTTTAAGCAACATATATTTGGTATGTCACCTGTGAAGGATATGAGCTGGACTCCAAGTCCTAAGAAACGGAGATCTCCTGTGAAGAATAATGATCGTTTCACATCTCAGGATCCTGAGGAATTGAGAAGACAATTGTTTGGAACCCCAACCAAAAGTGGTAGAGGCAGTACACCGATCACAATGAGATCGGAATCTAATACACCATCTGGAAGTCCTCAGAAGAGCCCCCCAAAGATCAGAAGAAAACTGGCATTTGAAGAAGAAGACGATGAAGAAAATGAAGAAACAAATAATTCGGTAGTGAACAAAAGTAGAAGTGAATCTAATGAATCTGTTATAAATGATAGTCCTACAAAAAATGTGTCTAGTGCGCCTGTTTTTGGTAATGTTGCAATTATTTCCCCAAGTAAAAGGGCAGACGAATCAGAGGAGTCTAGAGAATCTTCAGTAGCGACTGAACGTTCTCCAAAGAGAAGGAGGGTTGATTCACCAAAGAAGAAGGTGGCGCTACCTTTATTTGAAAAGAAACATGCCAACATTACTGCAGCAGATATTATTAAGCTGTGTAATACTTTTGAACTTCCGAAAGAAGTAGCTTATAGTGTTATGGAAGAATACTATGCTAGATCATCATTCCTTATAAATTCATGGCAACTACTAGCTGGATTAGTTTTAAACTGTGTTTTTATAGTATTCAATGAAAGAAGACGGAAGGATCCTAGAATTGACCATATAATACTTACTCGAATGTCTATTGAAATGAGATGCCAAGACTTAAGTGAAGTAATTGACTGCACAAAAATGGTAAAAGAGCTCATGGAGGGTCAAAAATGGTATCGTGATATGGAGATCAAGTACAATTACTTTGATGGGGCAACATATCAAGAAATGATCGCTAAGAAACTTGGTTCCATGTTGCAACCTAACAATATTCTGGCAACTAATGATCAGTATTCGAACTGGTCTCGTAAAATCAGAGACGATCTTTCTATTCGCGATCTTAAGTGAACGTTTCTACAAGCTGATTAGTTTAATATTTACTTCGCTACTAATCGACATTTACATAACCTAATATATTAATATGATAGAAAGATAAATAAAATATGGGAATTGTTAACGAAAATTAAATGTATACAGCAGCATTCAATATTAAAATACAAGCAGCATTAATACAACTATTTACAATAGGCTAGTCCATTACTGAATGATCTTTTCATGCAAACACATAAAAAAGTCAAAAAAAGAAAAAATTTGATCATCATTAATGGACTATACTGGTATCATGATATGATTAGAAACAAATAAAATGCAAAAGAAGAAGAGGTATTAATCTTCCCCCTACTTCTTTTTTTTTTCATGTAAGGTTGGTGAAAAATAAAAAAAAAAAAAAGGCTATAAAACATCGGTTAATGTCTTTTTATTTTGGAAAACTTATTATTTGTGTTTAACATTTTTTAGAACATACCTTGTGCTTGATAGTTAGCTAGAGTTTCTTCAACCTTCTTACTTACAATTGGGTCAGCTCTAATCCTCTTCTGGACCTTACTGGCTTCAGCGAAAGTAATAGCTTGCAGTTTCTCATCAACAGTTCTGGCCATCTTGGCAGCCTCTTCGAATAGTTCGATGGCCTCATCAACTTGTTCCAATTGCAATTTCAATTGTGCTAGACCGACCTTTGCTTGTTCGGATCTTGGGTCCTGGGCGCATGCGTCTTCTAGCAATTGAGCAATCAAGGTGAAGTTCTCAGCAGTTGGTTGTCTGGCCAGGATAGTGGCCTTACCAACCAATGGGGCAATACCAACATGGATCTTCTTTTGAGCAGTTTCTAGTCTGTAAGCGATATCGTATTGTTTGACGGCTTGTTCGATGTCACCCTTATCAGCCAAAATTTCAGCGTAGAAGTTTGGAACTTCTGGAGCGATTGGGAACTTAGATCTAGCCTCTTCAAACAATTTCTCACATTCGCTGAACTTGTTTTCCCTGTAAGCTAGACAAGCCAATTGGATGTATGGGAAAATATTTTGTTCATCACACTTTTTAGCCTTCTTGAAATCTTTGCCAGCGTTTTCATATTCTTGGCTAATGAAATACATTTGACCACGGTGGTAGTAGACAGCAGAACAGTTTGGATCTAGGGCAATAGCCTTGTCGAAGTAAGCGGAGTACTCGTCACCTTGACCACGGTCAGCCACAGTCAAGGCCAAGTAAATATAGGTATTAACTCTTGGGTGTAGTTCAATTGCCTTGTTCAAATCTTCAACAGAGTTAGCCAAGTCGTTTTTCAAGAAGTTAAAGATACCAGAGTATTCGTATGCAATTGCAGCCTTGTGTTTCAAATCGTCAGTGGAAGAAGTAGCCAACTGTTGCTTGTACAAGTCCAATGCCTTTGTAAACAATTTATCAGCTTCCACGTAACCAGTTTGTGTAGCGCTATACAACTCTTTCAAACCTTTAACCAAGGTGGTATCAGCCTCTAGAGACGCATCGAACCCTGGAATCTCTGTCTCTGGCTTGAAGATACCAAAGAATGAAGCCAAAGAGGTATTTGATGGCAACTCCTGCTTGGTGCGTGGTTGTTCAACTTGTGGCACAGAGGCATCGATACCCATCTCTTCCTTTAGGACACGCAAAGCTTGTTTATTCAAGTTACGTTCCAGCATAGGCTCGATGGCACTTCCGTTAAAATCACCATTTAGAGACAACACGGAGATATCAAACATGGCGTCCTGGTATCTACCCATGTTTTCGTACGCGGAAGCTCTTCTCAACAAAGCCTTAGAGTAGTCAGGTTTCAATTTCAGGGCCTTTGTGCTGCTCTCGACAACTTTATCAAGATCACCTAGGGAGACGTAACAAGCACTGATGTTGGAGTAGAACACTGGGTCTTCGTGTAACTCAATTGCATAGTTGTAGTATTTAATGGCGTCTTCGAAACTCTTGTCCTTGAACAAAGCGTTACCTCTATCCTTCAAGGCCATTGCGTACTTTTTCCTTTCATCCAAGCTGGAAGTCTTCATAGCCTGAATATCTGGAGTACCATCACTTGACAGTATAATATCAGTAGCAGCAGCATCGTTACTGCTAGTAGTGGTAGTGGTAGTACTTTTCTTCTTATTCTTCTTACTCTTCTTACTCTTCTTACTCTTTTTCTCATCCTTCACATGATAGTAATTGTTGTAACAATACCAAGCACCTACACCTGCAGCAACGGCAGCAACAGTACCCACAATAACCTTCCTATCCTTAAGATACGACATTAATAATTGCTTTTTTCTTGGTTATATCAGTGAAATAAGATGATAATAAAAGAATTACAAAATTACAATGATCCAAGTACTTAAAAAGAGAGTAAACTTTTTGCCCTCAGCTCAGATACAAAGAAAACGATACATCATAAATATCACTCTGACAGAAATCAGTCCCGTGATACCATCATTATATACAACACACCCATGTGTTTCACACGTATAATATTACAGAGTATACTTACCCTCCTTCATCTGACTATCCCTTATCTTCCCAATCGGGTAATACCACAAACAAGGCAAGAGATTATAATGCGGGGGTGGTTATGAGATGTAGAAACACCTGTAGAACAAAAACCCACCCCTATAAATTTTTATTTTTTTTTTGGGTTTGAGAGAGAGAGAAGAGGAGAGGGAGAAAACACCGATAGAAACGCGGTGAGATTGTTGATTTGAGAGAGAGAAATGTCGTAGAACCAGTTTGATCTTTTCTTTGGGACAAACGCGGGAGCACGTTGATTTGTGCGCAGAGAGTCTCTGAGAGAAAGAGCGACACTGAGACAGAGAGAGGGGCCAGGAGGGCAGGACAGGAGGGATGGGTTTGGACGAGATGGGAAGAAGGGGAGTTTTTTCTTGTTAATACAAAAAAATTTTTTTTATTTATAAAGGACAAGGGGGGGGAAGATTGAAGACGTTATTTATTTTCTTTTTCTTTCAATCAATTCGACAGAAAACTAAGAAAAAAATTAAGATATGTCATTGATTTCTGCTGTGGATGACGATAAGACTTCACCACAGCCACCACAGGTGGCTGTTGGTTCAGTCTCCAAGACAACTAAGAAGAAGAAGCATTATTTGGAAGATGGGAAACCTATGAGTAAAGAAGCTATGTGGAGGGCTAAGATGAAGTACGGTGTTTACTCGTCGCCTATCTCTGGTGGTGCAGGTTTGGGTGTTCCGGACTACAAATTGGCCACTAACAAGGCTGCCAACTTCGCTAATGAGAACCAAACCTCCGTGGAGACTTACAAGAGGCTATATGTTGATCAAGGTGCTGCCAGTGCTGCGGTTAAAGTTGGTACTGAGAAGAAGACCCCGGATGTGGATGTTCATGCTGAGAATTTCAAGAAGAACAAGGCCTTGAATTTGAATTTCAAGAACGCTGCTGCGAAGGCGTACGCTGTTCCTGCTGAGGCGTTGTATAATACCTCGGAAGAGGCTAGACATGCTTCTCAGAAGACGTACAGTATTGTTTCCAATGTCTCAACAGCATCCACTACCAAGATGATGAATATTTCCAAGGTGTTGAAAGGTGCTGAGTCCAAGGCCGAGTCTCGTTTGAAGAAGCGTAGTGATCCAGAGAAGACCACCTATGTCAAGAGTTACACCATGACCAACGAATACCCTGCTCGTAAGATGGATCTTAACAGTGAAGTTATGTCCGGTATCGCTGCCAAGTCTGAATTACCTCCAAAGCAAGAAGGACCAACAGAAAAGGAACAGCAGAACACCAAGTTTGCTTTGGGTGCTGCTCAGGCTGTGAAGGACCTAGATTCAAAGTCTATGTTGCCTCAGGATCTCGAAGAGAAGGAAAAGCAAAGACAAGAATTTGTTAGACACATGACTTCTCAATCTGTGCTATCCAAGGCCCAAGCCACTGTTAACAAGGAAATTGCCAGTATCGATTTGGCTAACTTTGAAGGTAGATTATTCGACAACGACTCTTATAACAGAGCTGCTATCACCATTGCCCAAGAATCATACCAAAAGAGACTTGAACAAGCTAGTGTCAACAAGGACAAGATTAACATGGGTGGTGGTTTGTACTTGAGTCCAAACGAGGTTAACAACATTGCACATGGTTTGATTTCTCCAGTTCTTGGAGAAGTTTCCGAAAGAGCCGAGTCCCAACGTGCTGCTGATATCGAGATTGCTACTAGAATCACTGGTTTCGAAAAGGATTTGGCTTATTGGAAAAACTTGCAAAAGACAAAGCAAACTAACGACAAGAACGTCTTGGAAGTCAATGCTAAGAGAATTGAGGATGAAAAGCAAGAGGCTAAGAATGCATCCAAGAAGAAGTACAACGATATGATTAAGAAGATGGATGCTGCCGTTGCTGAGAAGAAGAAGCAATTGGAAATCGCTAAGCAGAAGCTAGAAGATTTGCAGGATGAAATGCAAATGAAGCTTGAGATGCAAGATCAAAAGGTTGAGGAAGAAATGCAAAAATGGGACGAGAACCGTGACAAGGACATTGAGGCTGCTCGTTTGGAACAAGAAGAATTGATCAAACCATTCCAAGAAGAATTGGAAGGTGCAGAGAAGCATCACGAGGAATTGTTGTCTGAACGTGATGGTATCAACAACGAAATTGAGCACTTGAAGGAGTCAATTGAGGGACACAAGAAGAAGATTGAAATTTACGAAACTGATATTCGTGCCCATGAAAACCAGCATGAGGAATTGGGTGGTAAGCTTGAAGATTTGGGTCAAAATAAGAACACTTTGAAGACCAACTTGGAATCTGAAGTTGTGATCATGGCCAACAAGACTAAGGAAGAATCTGAACTTGCTGCCAAGGAAGCCAGATTGAAACAATTGCAAGTTGACTCTATGGTCAATGAACGTAGAAGTGAATTGAACCAAACTGAAATTCAATTGAAGAAAGAGAAACTGGAACTGTTGGAGTCTATGAGAAAGACTGCTGAAGCTCGTGGTGACAAGAAGATTGATGAAGATAGAGTTAAAGGTCTATTTGGCATGACCTCAGAAGAGTTCATTGCCAAGAACGCTCCACCAAAGGAGGAAAAAACCGATCTTGAAACTGTGGCAGAAGGTGCAGAAGATGTAGCCTCCACTAAGAAGGAAGCTCCAGTAAAAAAGGCTGCGCCAACCCAACCAGTTAAAAAGCAAGCACCACCTAAGAAGCAAGCACCTGTTGAGAAGAAAAAGAAGACTTCCGTTTTTGACAGATTTTTCCTAGGAAGTAGCAAGGCTGAGAAGGTTCAACAAACCAAACAAAGGGAAGTTGCTGCGAAGTCTCAATCTAAAAAGGATGCAATTGGTAAGCCTCATCTAGTATCTAGCACAAACGAAAATGTCACCAGTGGTGAAAAGAAGGAAGTTGGTAAGACTGCTGAAACAAAGAAGACAGCTGAAAAACCAAAGCCTGCTAGTACAACAACAACAACTGCTGGTGAATCAGAAGAGAACAAATTGGAACATACATTTAGTGGATTCTCTCAGGGTTCTGTGAATGATGATGTAGAAGGAGCTGAAACCTCTGAAGATGCTAAAAAAGATGGATACTTCAAGGAAGTCTTCTAAGAAATTGGCTTAGGTTCCTTTGAAATATATTCTCAACTCTAAGTATGGTGTTTTTTCTGGCAAAAAACCAATTGTCATTATTAACCAAATGTAATGAAAAACAATTATCCTGAAATTTTTCTTTTCACCTCTTAATTTTATTATCTTTTAATAACCTTAATTTTTATTAATTACTTTTATTTTCTTTATTTTTACTATTTTTATCTTCTTGAATAATTATTCTATGTAAGACCAATTTCTAATTTATAATCTTTAATTGTGTGTATTACTTACTTGTTGATTTGATTATATAATATGCCAAGATAAAGCTAAGATAAAATTATGTAATATATTAAAATAATTTTAGTGTAAACAAAATGTTATGATATTAATGTTAATACTTAGAAAGACCAATAACAGCATATATATGTATGTGGAGAAAATATGTGTATTTCATAAAGTTTATCCAGTAAATTCGTAATTGTACAAAATGTTTTTATTAATTAGAAAGAAAGAAGGCAATGGTATCAAATAGCGATTAATGCAATTTCACGCAGTTAGCTTCTGTTCGCTTTTAAAAGTTCAGTGAAGAGAATGACATGAAACCAGACTACTTTTTAGTAAGTCAGAAGAAACATAATTCTTGTTCTTAAGAATTAAAACTTGAATCGGTTTCCTGATTAATGTCATCAATTTTCTCTTCTGCGGACACAGTTTCGAGGTTTGATGCGGAGTAATGAGTATTGTTCTCATCGTACTTGTAAAAGCCATCAATTTTTTGGATTTGATGGAAATACTTGGAGTACATGTATCTTCCACCCAAGTAGAAATCACAAGAGATGATCATGAATAGCACACCGAACCAGAAGGCCAGCAACCATTCAAAACAGGAACTCTTGGAGTTGTCACTTATAGCGGCGAAACAGATAGCCCAGACCACTGCGCATGCAAGCCAGAAGACCTTAACCATGGCACTAATAATAAATTTGTTATATTTGTAACCGTCGATCTGGTACCACTTCAAACCTTCTGTGGAGTCTCTGCCGGATTTGGATAGCGGGTGGAACAGAGCGTACTGTCTGCCCATCATCCAGTACTGTGCCACTTGGCAACACACGGAGAAGAACATCAGGACAACGAACACACCGACCATTGACAAATGGACGTGGTGGTATAGCGCCGTGGAGAAGATAGAGCACATGAGCAGTGCGATTTCACCTAGCGCACCGAGAACCACTGCGGCAAAGATCAAGTTTCTCTCATGTTTTGTGTAGTAAGGTGGCATGAGATACTTGCGGTCCAGGATAGTTCTGTGGTATTGTTCTCTGGTGTAGTTAACGTTATTTTCTTTCTTGCGAAGGAACCCAGGCCAACGACCGGACCTTTGGAAATATTCACTGGCCACGGTCAAAACGTAGCCCAGCCCTTGCCAACCGGCACAGGATATAAACAACGGACGCAAGTTTGTGGCCCCGACATCCGAGATATAAGCAGGGAATTGGTACTGGTGCATAAACCAGTATATTGGGTGTCCTTGTGCAGCCCAACACACCAGCATTGTTATAAGCATACCATACCATGGAATAAACGCTATCCACGGCAGAATAAAGAACCAATTACCTGGTTTGCCAATCATATTTTATTTGCTTATTGTTTTGTAGATTGTGTCTTTGATCCTATAAAAGATATTATAGGCTTCTACTATTATATAAAAATTTATCAAAGCTCATCGAAGTTTTTTTTTTTTTCAACTTATTTCAGCACTATTGTAAACAAAGCCCTCTCCCCCAAGAAACCCACGCAGCAAAATTACCTTTTTTTTACTTCTTCACCGATTTTTAAGCTGTACGCCTTGTTAATCCACACAATTTAATGCGGCTCATTATTCGTCCCCGTACGAGACTATATCACCATGGCAAAAAGAATGAAAAACTATGAAAACACCTAATAATACCCTTTTTTTTAACTGAAATAATTATACATGTGACAGTACGTGTAGAAGTACAATTTTGTACCCGGGTAATGTTTAGTATTTTAATTTTTCTTCGGGTTGCCCTTTTTCAGGTTGCCCGGATGTAGGACAAGAGCACTGTGTGGGTATTGAGAACTGTGCGCTGTAAAAAAAGACTGTTCCGATAATTTTTAATTTTTTAATTTTTTTGATGTGGGAGAGGCCCAAAGAAGAAAAAAAATTTTTGCTTTTTTTTTTTGAAAAAATTTTTTTTTTTTTTTTCAACGTTTTTTTTCTTGTTATATATGGGGGAGACATTATTTTAACTCTTCTTTTACTCTCTTTTCTTGTCTTTTTTTTTTATTCTTTGATTTTAAAGAAGGCTGTAGAAAAAAATAATATAAGTTAATAATGATTATTTACAAGGATATCTTCTCTGGTGACGAATTGTTGTCCGATGCTTACGACGTTAAGGAAGTCGATGGTGTCATCTACGAAGCCGACTGTGCTATGGTCAAGGTCGGTGGTGACAACATCGATATCGGTGCTAACCCATCCACCGAAGACGGTGAAGAAGATGTCGAAGACGGTGCTGAAATCGTCAACAACGTCGTCTACTCCTTCCGTATGCAACCAACTGGTTTCGACAAGAAGTCCTTCTTGACTTACATCAAGGGTTACATGAAGGCTGTCAAGGCTAAGTTGCAAGAGAGCAACCCAGACGCTATCCCAACCTTCGAAAAGGGTGCCCAAGCCTACGTCAAGAAGGTCATCGGTTCCTTCAAGGACTGGGAATTCTACACTGGTGAATCCATGGACCCAGATGCCATGGTCATCATGTTGAACTACCGTGAAGATGGTACTACTCCATTCGTTGCCATCTGGAAGCACGGTATCCAAGAAGAAAAGATTTAAAAAAAATTTAGAAGCACTCTTCCCTTCTCTTTTTTATTCTTTTCTTTAGTTTTACTAAATAACATGTCTTCCTTATAAATATTAATATTAATAAACAAAATAAAAATCAACACGTTTATACGTCTGAATTAATTCTGGATTCAATTTATTGTATTTCTGTATTGCTGTATATCATTATATTGTTATTTATACCATGTTACGAAAGGGGTTTTGTAGTGCCCGTTATTATTTTCAATTTTTTTCTTTTGGCCATAACAACTGGTTTTTCTTGGTTTGATCTTACTTTAGTACTTAATCTATTTAGATTCACTTATTTTCAGTATCATTCCCGGATCAATTGATCAAATACCAAGAAGGTTCGCTCGCAGATGGCTCATTACACACTTCCTGGGGTAATGCATTACCTCCAGACGGAATTTACCAAGAATGAAAGGGATAGGATTACATGGGAACTGGAGAGAGCCGAGATGAAGACGCGGATCACTGAGTTGGAGAATGAAAACAATGAGCTCAAGTACCAGCTCAGTAAATTGAAGCTCCCAAGGGAAGACGATAAGAACGACGAAAGCAGCACCACCACTACTACTACTGGCTTATCGCCGCTGATAAGGTCAAAAGCAGCCGTGCAAGAAAACGTTAAAGAGATCGTGTATTTGTTAAAGAGCCCCAATGCCAATGACCAGATAGAGTCGCTCAAAACCAAGGCAAATGTGAATTACCATGTGTCCAAAATGGGAGTGAACTCGAATGATCTTCACAGTAACAATAATAGTGGTAATAATATTAATAATATTAATTATAATAATAATGGTAATAGTAGTAATGCGCATAATTCTAAATGGGGTCAGACAGGAGATAGAATGGATTCGACCACTGTAAGATCAAATAACAACGTTGAATACAGTTTTGGGGAACAAAAATTTGAGTTGGAGGAAGTGTCGGACGCGGAGACAGAAGTAGCATCATCACAAGATCAGCATGAGGAAGTGAACACTAGAAAAGCTGCACAGGTTGCTTCGCTTTTTGAGAGTGATTCAACTGAGTCAAAGTCGATTGAGGTGGTGAAACCTCCCACTGTAGTAAAATCATTGAAGGTGCATAAAGATCAAATCGTCATGTACAGCTCATGTGGTGATTTGGTAGATGTGAAAGTCAGCAATGATTTCCATCTTTCCTCTCCTAAAACATACACATTGAATGGGCTTTCAGATACTATCTTAGATTATTTTGTTGTAGGGGATGATCAAGTGTTGACAATTGATGAGTCAGGTCTAAAACTATGGGAATTAGGGATTTCGGAATGCGTCAGCCATATGAATATTTTCAAAGACGGGCATGTGAAATTAATTGAATACAAAGATATCATACATGTTGACTTTAAGAATAAGTGGTTACTATTTGCTACTAAAGAAAATGTTGTCATTATAGAGGTTGTCATCATGCGTAGCTCAGTGCCTTCTAAGTTGGCTATAAACAAAAAGCATATGGTTGAAACATATAAGAATTTATTAGATATCGTCTTAGGTATGACAGAAAAGTCATTCATCACCATTTGTGGACCACCTTATGAGCTCGTTATATATAATTTCCAAGGTGAGATCCTGCAGACAATTAGTATAGAAAAGCATATGTCCGGAACAATGTTACTAAGTGATGAATCTGCAAGAACAAGTTTCAAGCTCAATAAGGAGACTTCGAAATTACTAATCCAAATAAACAACATTATCTTAGTATACTCCTTTGATCAAAAGGCAATAATTCTCAAAAGGTTATTAAAAAGCATTCCGACAACCGTGTTATTTGGTTCATTAAACGATATTGTGATACTAGCATACTCATCAAAAAGGATAGAGTTTCGTACATTAAACAGATTTGATTATATTCAGAAGGTATTGACAAGTGAAGGTGAGGGTCCTTCAGAAGAGGTAGAAGAACTGAGCCTGACAGGGGAAACATTCAAAGACCAGATAGATGCATTAGGATGTCCTCTTGACATGGTCACTATGAATAATAAGTTAATGTTGGCCTCTGTAGGTCAAAACGGCGCACTATCTTTGAGCTCACTAATGAACTTACGTTAGAAAAAGAACTTATGATAATAATATACATTGATTCAATTGAGAGGAGAAAGAAGATGACCAGTTAAATTATAGCATTATAAAAATGATTAAAACTAAAAAAATAAAAATAAAAAGCCAACTTAATATCTTTATGGTTTTGTAGGATTTGTTCTTATTGTTGTTGCTTTTTTTCTGATATCTTTAATATCAGATGATGAAACACCTAATTATTTAAATAATTTTCATTGCAAACACATATATATATACATATGTTTTGTTTTATTCTTATCTCTATTAATATATTAATTACTTTTGGTATCAGCCTTTATTTTGGTTTTACCCGAATTTGAAAAAATAAAGCCTTAGGAAAAAAATAGGTGCCTAGATAGATCATCGAATTGGCCATGTTGTCATCTTCAAATGTAAACATTGAATTTGATATTAAGGGTGGTACATCGAAACAGTCATTGTAAGTGTCCGGAGATATATATAACTAGGAATAGAATATTTAAGTTTCAAGATCATACTAATATTGGGAAAATTAAGAAGAAGATTAAATGTTTCATTTAGTGAAAGGCATCTATAATAATTGGAACAAAAGGGAGCAGTACTCTGTTTTAATACTGGGACTTGATAATGCAGGTAAGACTACATTCTTGGAAACTCTGAAAAAAGAATATTCATTAAAATCGAAAGCATTGGATAAAATCACACCTACAGTAGGTCAAAATGTTGCGACTATACCAATAGAGAGTAGTCGTAGCATCCTTAAATTCTGGGATGTTGGTGGGCAAGAGTCATTGAGAAGTATGTGGTCTGAATATTATTCACAATGTCATGGTATCATATTTGTTGTAGATAGTACCGATAGATCGAGAATAGATGAGTGTAGTGAGACTTTGAAGAATATAGTGATGGATGACGAAATTGAAGGTGTGCCCATTTTAATGTTGGCTAATAAACAGGATGTTCCAGAAAGAATGGAAGTTCAAGATATCAAAGAAATATTTAATAAAATAGCAGAGCACTTAAGTGCAAGAGATAGTAGAGTATTACCTGTTTGTGCACTAACTGGGGAAGGTGTTAAGGACTCAATTGAATGGCTGGTATTGAGATTACAGAGGAATAAGGAAGCAAGGCCACCAATATATAAGTAAAGCATATTCAAATTATTTTGATTAACTAACGTGCACTATTGAAGAAATATCCGGTGTCCTTTGATTACTTTTCGAAGAGAGTTATGGGACCTGCTATTTCAAGGCAGATTGAATCAGTCGAGTATTAATGAACAGAAGTTATGAATATTACTAAAGCTCTGCTATCAACTTAGTTTTGTTATCAGTAAAAATAAATCTATACTTCTAAACAAGAGATGGAAATGCTAGAGTCAAATATTACTGGTAATTTGCCAGCTTCATTAATATATAAATTTATAAATTATTTTGTACAAAATATCCGGAAATTCTAGACAGTTGTTAATTTTTAAAATGATGTTAACTTATCAAAGTTATAATAGAACAAATCCAACGAAAAGCCGATTACTTTGAACCCTCAGATAGGTTTTGTCTAATTTCTATTGCTTTATTCTGGGTTTTGTATTCTTTATTTGGTTCTTTGATATCTTAACCTTGACAGGTTAGCAGATTTTTCTAATCGTTTCTGTGGAAAGCCAAATAGTTTGGTAGGCCAAAGACTTCGTAGTTTAGTCTTCTTGCCATTTTAGCAAAACCTTCGGTTTCAATTAAGTGGTAGAATGGGAAAGTTGGGAACATAGCACCATCTCTATGGACCTCAGCCTTAACCAAAGTACAACCACCACCAACACCGTCTAGAGCCATCAAATCGTATAGAGAGCCTTCTGGGTTGTAGTAATGAGCCATTAAAGGTCTGTATGTTGCAAATTCAGCGTAGCCTTCAAGAATGATTTCGTCTTCGTCTAGACCAGCGGCAATCTCCTGAGCGGCATCACTATCACCCCAGTTGTTGTAGTCGTATGGTCTCATAGAGTCTTCCTTCTTCTCATCGTCGTAGAATCTCTGCCAGATATTGGCTGCCAAGACAGGCTTATCAAGGCTTGTCATATCTTGGATAACTGTTGGTGGTGTTTCGATAACATCAGCATCCAACCATAGAACCCAAGAGGTATGTGGGCCTAAAGCAGAAAATAGTAGTTCGTTTCTAGCCAGGGCCATCTGTTTACGTCTCTCCTTTTGGACAGCAAATGCGTGTCTGTCCTTCTCCTCAAGCTTATCAAAACCTTGGCTGTCTTGACGCAAGATAATCACCTTACCAAATCTGTTGCTCTTCTTATCAGATTGAACCTTCTTGACCGCAGCTTCTAGTTTCTTCAATGCTATGTCACCAGTCTCGGATTTTGGAATAATGAATCCAAGTTCTATTAGATCTCTTGGGTATGTCATGGCCAGTATATTGTCCCAGAATTCCTGGTGGAATCTTTGCATTGGAGTCAAAATCAACACTTGTTCCTTATTGGCGACAGCGTTGTTTGTAGAATGCAACTTATTCAAGTCATACTTCGCAACATGGTTACTTGGCACATGATCCTTACGATTATCACGGAAAAACCAACTACGACTCTTCAACTTATAAGAGTACTTTGGCATCTTGAAGTTAGAAGCGTATGGGAAATAGAAAGTCTTCTCTCTCTCATTAGCCCATTGGAAATTAGCTAATGATCCACCAGCAAATAACCCATCTTGCACTGATCTCATAAAATATACCAATCCAAGTAAAGCTGTAACAACCGCCAGAAGCAAGACAAGCGGATTCTTCTTAGCACGGTACAATTGATACCTCAACCCCATTTTTAAGTTATTATTATTATTTATATTTTTTTTTTTTTTTCCTTTAACGTGTCTTGTTTGGTTTTTGTTTTTATGCGGCAGAAAAAAATAAGGAACCTAAGCTTGACAAGGTATTTTCCACTAATAAGAATATCGTAATAAAATCTTCAACTTCTCCTTGATGTAAAACCGTTGTAGTTTGCTCTCCAGTTTGTTGTTTTGCTTCTACTTGAAAATCCAAAGACTGATTTTAATCATCAGAGCATCGTTCGTTACTCTAAAAATAAATTAAAAAAATCTTTTTTTTTTGTTTTTTTCTTCCAGCGAATTTTTTTTTTTTTTTTTTTTCGTTCGCCAAAAAAAAAAATTGGATTCATCAGGTGCATGTGACTTTACGTGTAAAATTACTTAAAATACACAATATAATACAATGATAAGTATAATATAGTATAATGGAGTATAATGTAGTATATTATAGTATAAAATGTGATAAGATACATCATAAAGATTGTCCTTTTTTTGTGTTTAGTTACCAACAAAATACAAAAGTTTTATTGTGGTCTATCCGACCAAACTTTGTTACATATGCTTAAAAACAGTTTTCTGTCGTGGTCCTTACCTCTGGCTGGGAATTGGAATTCAAAACTGTGGTTATTGATTGATATACTGCCGTTAACCATTTTCCCCGCTGTTAGATGTGGGGTGGGCAACGCTCCTTCTTCAATTGCTAACTGACTGTGCTCCTCTTCTTCTTCTTTTATTTCTTGTTGTTCTCCATCTTTTCCATCTTCTTCTTCCTCATCATCATCTTCTTCTTCTTCTTCCTGCTCTTGCTCTCCTGTAGGTGACATTACATCTACTACTTTATTTCTTGCCGGTGGATATTGTACCATTGATGCCATGATCGGTTGTGTTGCCATTCCTGCGGTAGCTACGTTCGAAGCAGTGGCCGCAGTTGTAATAGTAGCACCATGAGGCAATATAAACATTGGCGTAGCTACATATTGCGGCACATACATCGGGACTGGCCTGACACCAACATATTTCACGCTTACCTCGGACTTGGCCCTCTTGTTGAACTCCAAAGGAGGTGGCCTTTTCCTCTTGAGAGATTCCTCTGACTCTTTCTTAACAGTTACCATGACTTATATAAGACCCCACTATATATATATAAATTTACTATATAATAATATTGGTAAAAATAATAGGAGCACTTAAAAGAATAATACCATATACATATTTATATAATCTGGATGGGGGTGACTGTCATCTGAAAAAAAGGGTAAAGAGAGAAGAACATAGGGGATTCATGATAATTGTGAGTCTCCCATTGTTGCATGATTTTATTGAACCACAAAATGTTTTTTTGGTGCAAAGGATATTTAACAAATCTCTTAAATTTGTTTCAATCGACGAGTTGTTTAAAAGAAAGGTTCGATGAGGTTTCAGTAGAAAATCGGAATTGCGGATAGTTCTGAGAAGGCAGCCTGGGTTGTTACCTGGATTTCTTTTCATGGAGTTGTCCTCTTGGGTTTAAGAATTTTTCAATTTTCTTTTAACTGAACCTTAAAAGAAGAGACATTAATTCGATTTCCTTTCCCACTGTTTTTGGAATAGGATATACCCAGCAAAACAATAGTAATATAAACATGTCTCAAGGTACTTTGTATGCTAACTTCAGAATCAGAACAGCTGTTCCAAGATCTCTTGTGAGATACTTGAAGTTGGATGTTCAAATTTTGGATCCTGTCAAGGAAGAAGCTCAATTGGCCAGGGATTTCCCATGGAAGAAGGTCCCTGCTTTCAAGGGTAAGAACTTCAAGTTGACTGAGGCTATGGCTATTAACTACTACTTGATTAACTTGTCCCAGGACGAAAAATTCAAGAAGCAGATGCTAGGTGCTAATGTCGAGGAACAAGCCCAAGTTATCAGATGGGAATCCTTCGCTAACAGTGATTTCCTAATGGAAATGGCTAAGGTTTTCCAACCTCTGCAAGGTGCTATTCCATACAACAAGAAGAACGTTGACACCGCTTTGGCTAATGTTGAGACCATGGCCGCAATCCTAGAAGAGAGATTGACACACCACACATACTTGGCCACCGAACACTTGTCGTTGGCTGACTTGGTCTCCTGTGCCTGTATCACCAGAGGTTTCAACTTTTTGTTTGGTAAGGAATGGAGAGCTCAACATCCAGCTATTGTCAGATGGTTTAACACTGTCAGATCCTCTGAAATTATGAAGGATGAATACAAGGACTTCCAATTTATTGATAAGATGATTGAATTGCCAAAGAAAGAAAAGAAAGAACAACCAAAGAAGGCTGAGAAAAAGGCTGAAAAGCCAGCTGCTGAAGCTGCTCCACAACAAGAGAAGAAGCCAAAGCACCCATTGGAGGCCCTAGGTAGATCTACTTTTTCTCTAGACGACTGGAAGAGAAAGTACTCCAACGAAGATACCAGACCAGCTGCTTTGCCATGGTTCTGGGAACACTACAACCCAGAGGAATACTCTTTGTGGAAGGTTGAATATAAGTACAACGACGAATTGACCATGACCTTCATGTCCAACAACTTGGTCGGTGGTTTCTTCAACAGATTGTCTGCCTCCACCAAGTACATGTTCGGTTCTCTAGTTGTCTACGGTGAGAACAACAACAACGGTATTATCGGTGCCGTTATGCTAAGAGGCCAAGATCATGTTCCAGCCTTTGACGTCGCTCCAGACTGGGAATCCTACTCTTACTCCAAGTTGGACCCAACTAAGGAAGAAGACAAAGAATTTGTCAACAACATGTGGGCTTGGGACAAGCCAGTTGTTGTCAACGGTGAATCCAAGGAAATCGCTGACGGTAAGGTCTTGAAATAAACATTACTAGGTTAACACGTTACTAAATTTTTTTATATAGAGAGAGAATAGAAGCAGTCAATTTATATTTTCTTTAGCTTTAGAATAGAGCTTGATTAAAATCACATTTACTTTTGAACCAATCAACAATTAAGTAACTTCAGATCTACATTTGATCTAATGAACCATGACTGAACGAACATTTATGTTGAATATGTGATTACATTGTCATGAACTGTGCAAGTTTTTGCAACTATTGTCTTAGAAAATACCGTACAAATATGAGAAAACAAAAAAATTTGGGAAAAAAAGTTAACGAAATGCGTTGCGATGAGCTGTATTTGATGATGAATAGTGCTATTATAAGTTTTATTGTTGTACCTTTATTGGAAATTATCAATTATTGATAAATTATTTGTTACTCACTTTTGCTGGGATCATGACAGAGTCTAGTGAGACCCTTGAGTCAGTTTCCGAGGGCATATATCACAATTTAGTGACTACGTTGATCCATGATATAGTGAGTAAAGAGACTACTAGGCAGAAATTGATCAGGAGCAGGTATCCTGATTATAAACCGTACTATTATGATCCAAAGAGCCAGTTAGATATACATGGGCAACCAAAACAACAGGACTCATCCCAATATTTCATGTGTGAGAACTGTGGCCGTGAAGTATCAGGGAACAGGTTTGCAGCACATCTACAGAGATGTTTGAGTAGAGGTGGGAGACGCTAAAAACTATTGGTTCTTAAATATTATATGACATTACATTTGAAGTTTTCCTTTTCTGTATAAACCTATATACGTTGATCATTAATTGCTGTTTGTATGATTGAATAAGTAACCTGAAAATAAAGAAAGAACGTTATTCCATAAACTAGTTACTTGTTATTGTTATTTTATTAGACTTGTTGTCTTCATATACCCAGATAGTCAGCAGCCAGCAATAATTCTAGAGACATATCTGTGGGGACATCGAATTCTGGTATATCTTCCTTGTTGGGGTCAGCATCTTTGTACTTCAAATTATACTCTAGGTATTCTACTATCTTTTGAACAACTTCTGAACTCATCTCTGGTAAATTTATGTGGCCATCCTTCTCCTTAAAAGGCCCATCAAGCATTGATCTTAGCGTGGATGATAGCATCGCTGCGTCCCTGGGTACTGAGTGTTCAACATTATCTTTTGATATTAGTAGTACAGTGTTTTCTGCCATTTTTATTACACAAAATTGAAGTTATCTCTGTTTTTATATTCAATATTGTTACTTATGCTGTTTTCTTAAATTTTAAGGAACATGCTTTTTAAATACAATCGTTAATAAAAAGAGAGACATCTAAAAAATAAAAATAAAAAAGACTACAAACATATAAGAGACAAAGGGAAATTTGTGAACGGATCTAATTCTTTAATTATTTGGAGAAGGATTAGTGCTAAGAGATACCTAGTATCATAAGTACCAGAAAATATTTAGGATGTTGAAGAATCCCAGCTTGGATTGGGAGAAGTTAGGTGATGATTTTTGGAGATCAAGGGAGCTATGTCAACTTGAATGGTTTACATTGCAACAAAATAATATACTACCAGAGGATGATGATAGATCTGATAATGTCAGGCATGCAGTTTCTTTAATGTGGTTGGCAGTAGAACTAGATGGCTCGATTCAAATATATGATAGATTAGGGCAAAGAATTATGAGTATAGCGTTAGACACTTCAAGAAAAGGTGATTTGATAGATTTTGTCTTTGATAGTGAGGATAAATTGCGGGTCATATATTCTCAATGCGTTGAAATTATACATGATTGGAACCTAGGTAATATTAAAACCATTCAATTACCGGAAGTTGTTGAAGATACCATATGGAGTTATAAAAACGAAATAGTTATACTTAAGAATTCCAAGAGTATATACAGAGTCTCTGAGCATGGATTTGAGTTATTGTTTAAAAATATTGATACTTTTACGTTACTAACTAAGAACAATTGGGACTATAGGAACGGAGAGCTATTCATTGCCGATATGAAGCACGTTTATCGGTTTTCAACAAGTGATATGAAATTAAAGAAATTTTCAAGCAATGCACAATACCACAGAGTAGTTCTCTCTAATGATAATGAGATATGTCTATATGATGCCAAAAAGAATAATGTCGAGGTGTTTACTTCAAATGGACAGCTAGTTTACAAACATGCTTTACAAAAAACTCCGCAAGATATTAAATGGATTACCGAGAAATATTTGTCTGTCATTTACGATGATGAAGTTGTAATTCTGGGACTTCATGATAAGTATATTAGCTTTTGGTATCCCTATGATATTGTTTCTGTTACCGAATTTATTGATGGTATCCTAGTCATCACAACAAACAACTTTAATTTTATAGCACCTGTAAAGAGTAGTACTGTTAACGTCTTCAGGATAGGTTCGGTAGCTCCTGGGGCTCTTTTATTGGATGCGTATAATATTCTAGAAAGAAGCCCCCCAAAAGCGATAGAATGTTTGAAAAATATAGGTCTTTATGAAGCCGTGGTTGATTGTATAGAGGCTTCATTGGAAGAGACAGACCCACAACTTCAGAAGATGCTTCTAAATACAGCAGCCTTTGGTAAGGAATCACTTCCTTATAAAAAGTTTGACTCTAATATGTTTGTCAAAGCTTGTAAAAAGATTAAGATATTGAACTTCCTTCACTCAATTGGTGTGTATCTAACGAATACGCAATATGATTACCTTGGGTTAACATTTATTGCTGAATCTTTGACAAAGTCCAGAAATTATTTGGAGGCTTTAAAGTTGCTTGATTTAGCTGAAAATATTGATTATAAATCAACAGTTTTTATATTCTGGGCAATAACCAAGATAAAGGTCTCAAATGATTCTAGTGATAATGAATTATTGACAATAATTAGAGAGAGGCGTGAAGATATCAAAGAGAGAATTTATGTGTCCATGGCCTCTATCTCTGAATATGCTTATTCAGAAGGTAGATTCAAACTAGCCAGAGAATTGTGTCTATTGGAGGATTTTACTCCGAATAAGGTTTCCATGTTAATAAAATTGGAAGATTACAATTTAGCTCTTTCAGAGTGTCTAAAAGAAGGATCAGTTGGTTTAATAATTTCATTACTGTTGGTTTTGAAAAAGAAGCTCAGTGCTGCTCAGTTTACACGTATTTTGACACTTGAGATGAATGACAGACAATTATACGCATTTTTTGCAAGACAAGATACGGAGTTTCTATTTGATTATTATAGACAAACTGACAGATTTGAAGATTTAGCCCAACTAATTAGATTGTCAAGAGGTGCACATATACCGCCCAAAGCAGTCATGACACAAATACTCGAACTTTATAAGACTACCCCACATAAAAGTGATGTTTTGAAACAGGATATTTCATTATTGCAAAGGGAACTGAGATTAGAAGAGTTTAGATCCGATATAAGTAGTAAGTTAGGGGTTGATTTTGAAAGTGACAGTTCAATTGATGTAACACTGACAAAACTCATCAAATCCAAACAGGACCGCTCAACAAAGGAACTAATTAAAAAATTTGATATACCTGATAGAAAGTATCAAATTATTGTGCTAAAAACATATGTCTCTGACAAGTCATTCGATGAACTATATAAATTTATGACTAGTAGGAAACCTGTTTTTGGATATCAATATGTGTTCGATTATCTAAGGAAAAAGGGGCAAAAATCTGAGGCAGCGAAGTATATTAAGTTTCTACAAAAGCCATACCTAGAGAAGATTCAATTATATTTAGACTCCAGAGATTATAGGGGAGCCGTTGAGTTAGCTGGTAAAGAAAAGGATATTCAGGGATTAAAGGATATATACACTAAGATTCCCCAAAATGAACCGCAAGTGAAATCCTTGGCAAACCAAATTTTGGCTACACTTTAGTGCAAAGGAATAGTATTTAGAAACCTAATGAATAACTGTAATTGGTTAGTTGTGCTGACTTAAATCCAAATATTGACTAGAAATTATTACTAGGTATTATATGTCTAAAGTCACGTTTTTCCTTCGTTCACTCTGAGTTATTTGTGATTTGAATAAGGTAATCCATACGGGCTTTTCTTCGCTCTAAATTTTTGCTGGGCGAAAATTTCTCTGAAAAAAAAAAAAAAATTTTAAAGCTCATCGCAAAGGTTCAGATGCTCATCGCAAATTTTCTTTAGTCCTCCATTAAAGACATTGTAGGTATAAGCAATCAATTGTATTTCTACAATAGTAATAAACATATAGATTTCAGTTATAGTTATTTGTTCTGTGTTTGTTGTCTGAATAAGAATAACAGATAAAAAAAAAGATGAAGGAAGAACAAGTTGCTACCGATACTCAACAACCATCCGACAATGGTTTGGACATGAAAACTTTGTTCGTAAGATCTATCCCTGAAGAGGTTACTGATGAACAACTGGCAGATTTCTTCTCTAACTTTGCTCCTATCAAGCACGCTGTTGTGGTTAAGGATGTTAATAAGAGATCAAGAGGTTTTGGTTTTGTCAGTTTCGCTGTGGAAGATGATACGAAGCAAGCTCTTACGCAAGCTAGGAAAACTAAACTTAATGGTCATCTGTTGAGAGTTGATATTGCCAAGAGAAGAGACCGTAGTGGTAAGAATAAAACCCCTGGTTCCGAAGGTAACAGGGACACGGTACCAAAGGAAGAAGACGCTGATGATGATGACAGAGAAAAGGATGAATCTGAATTGTTAAGAGGTAAACCTAAATTGATTATCAGAAATATGCCTTGGAGTTGTCGTGATCCTACTGTTCTTAGAAAGATATTCGCTAAGTATGGTGTTGTTATGGATGCTAGTATTCCAAGGAAAAGAGATGGTAAACTATGTGGTTTTGCATTTGTCACAATGAAGAAAATCAGTAACTGTAAGCTGGCTCTTGAAAATACTAAAGATCTGACTATTGATGGAAGAAAGGTTGCTGTAGATTTTGCTGTCCAGAAGAACAGATGGGAAGAATATAAGCAAAAGCAAGATACCACTGAAAGCGATGAAGAGGTTAGTTCCAATGAAGAAGAGGATTCTGAGGGTGAGGAAAACAACTCTGATGAAGCTGAGTCTGATGAAGATGAAGATGATGAAGATGATGAAGATGATAAGGATGAAGAAAGTGAAGATGAAGAATTGGAAGAGAATCGTGAGGAATCAAGACCGAAAAAAAATAGAAGAGAACAATTCTCAGTCTTCGTTAGAAATGTTCCTTATGATGCTACTGAGGATTCGTTATTTGATCATTTCAGTAAGTTTGGGCCTGTAAAGTACGCTTTACCTGTTATTGATAGAAATACAGGTTTGGCCAAGGGTACTGCCTTTGTTGCCTTTAAGGATGAAAAAACATATAACTATTGTATTGAAAACTCACCTCAAACAGGTGCGACATCGTTATTGATTGGTGATGATGTTTTGCCGGAATACGTTTATGAAGGTCGTGTTTTGGCAGTAACACCTACCTTAGAACGTGAGCATGCTGATAGAATTGCTGAAAAGAATGCTGAAAAGAGAAAGGAAGCACTCGGTAAGAGTTCTGGTGAAAAAGACAGGAGAAACTTATACTTATTGAATGAAGGTAGAATTATGGAGGGTTCAAAATTAGCATCATTATTGTCTACAAAGGATATGGAGATTAGAGAGAAGTCTTATAGTTTAAGAGTTGAACAAATAAAGAAGAATCCATCTCTATTCTTATCTATGACAAGACTTGCTATCAGAAATTTACCAAGAGCTATGACCGACAAAACTTTAAAGGCTCTTGCTAGAAAGGCTGTCGTTGAATTTGCTAAGGAGGTGAAGGAAGGTGTAAGACATCCTCTAAGTAAGGAAGAAATCATCCGCTCTACCAAGGAAAAGTATAAGTACTTAAATCCGGAAGAAATCGAACAGCAAAACAAGAAGGATAAAAAACATGGTATAGTCAAGCAAGCTAAAATCATCATGGAAGTTAAAGGTGCAACTACTGGTAGAAGTAGGGGTTATGGTTTTGTAGAGTATAAAGACCACAAACATGCATTGATGGGTCTAAGATGGCTAAACGCTCATGCAGTAACAAGGGATGAAGTCGTCGAAGGTTTGACAGAAGAAGAACAGAAGAATATTGATTATGATAGTGCAAAGGGTAGACATTTGTGTGTCGAATTTGCCTTGGAAAATGCGAACGTCGTGAAAAGAAGAAGAAACAATGAAAAGATTAGTAAGGAAAGTGGTTTTAAGAGAAAGAGAGATGAGACAACGTCGAAAGATGATCATAAATATAAGAAACCTAAGTCAGATGACCGCAGATCTAAGAAACCAAAAACAGATAATAAAGAGGAAACTAAATCGAAGAGTGGTTTAAGCGATGCCGCCAAAAAGGCTATTGGGCTGAAGCGTAAGTTTAAGAAACAAGGTAGACGTTAATCATTAGCATACTAGTTTTAACCTGTATAATAATTTATCCATAATTTAATGAATAGTCGTTAATATGCAAGATAATATAGATCTGACGAAGTTTTTATATATGCATGGGGTGCCATTAAATGGAGAAAAAGGAATGTTATATAAATCGTTAATTAATAAATTCGGCTATTTTCGTTTCTTTTTTAGCTGTTCAGGATTTCTAGAAGAATTCTGGCCATTGTTATTGCCAGATACAGCGGCCGCAGCAGCTGCAGCTGCTGCTAATATTCTTTTGTTTACACCCAGACCACCTAGTGTAGCCGTTGAGTTATTGATAACAGGTTGAACAGGTTTTGGAATTGCTTTATTCTTATGTATTCCGATATTCAAAATGTCGTTATCATTTGTGTGAATTCTTCTAGCAGGGTATTTGTAATTTAGACCTTCAAAGACATTCTCACAAACAGGAACATCACTATTTGTGAAGTACTCATGATCCAGAGCATTGATAGCATCAATTCGATCTATTGGGTTGTAATTTAGTAGATGGTATAAGAGATTTAAGGCATGTTTGTCTCTACCACCAGCTGAATGAAACCAGCCAGGTAAGTTATCCCTGTATTTTGGAAATTTCGCCAATTGCTCGTACTCAGGATATTTTTGAAGATGAGGCCAAGTTTTTGGAGTTGGGGTACCTAGAATCTTCAGGATACGTTGTAACTGGTTCGCCTGGAATGGTACTGTTTTTTTGGAATCCATTTTAGCTTCTTCACCTTTGAATATTGGTTGTAAGCCAATCAACTCAGCAAAAATACAACCTATCGCCCACAAGTCAATTGCAGGTGTATAGTGCCTTGCACCAAGTAATAATTCAGGTGCTCTATACCAAATAGTTACGACGACTTTATCACCAGTATAAAGTGTTTGTAGCATATTGGAGAATTTTCTTGCCAAACCCAAATCACCAATTTTAACACAACCATCCATGGTTACCATGATATTAGCTGGTTTCAAATCCCTATGTAAGACCCAGTTTTGGTGTAAATAGGAAACACCATCTAAAATTTGCCACATTATTGATCTGATCATTCGAGGCGGAATAGATCTTTTCTCTGGGTGCGAATGGAAATGGATAATTTGAAGTAAGTCATGTTCCGCAAATTCGTAGACCATGTAAATGCTTTTCTTTTGTAGAAAAATTTCCACAAGTTTGGTCAAATGGTTATTATCAAGCTCCCTACATAGTGCCATTTCTCTGCAAGCACTTTGTGAGATACCAGTGTAGTGTAGTTGTTCTATACCGTCCTTCTCAGTTTTAAACTTCTTAATTGCATAGTACATTGTTACTTCATTTTTTCTTCTTGGAGTCATTGGATCACTTTGTCTGCCATCAAAGTCCCCAGAATTCGAACTTCCAGTCCCGTTACTTGCTGATCTTAGACTGTTGATCTGTGAACCACTTATATTGTTTGGTATATTCTTTCCATTTAATGAACCTACTATATTTCCATTTTCTGGTACATTGTTTGATTCCGGTAAATTAGTGAGCCCAACATTAGTCAAATCAGGGTTTAGTGCATTCTTATCATTTTCTATTAAATCATCTGGCGATTGTCGCCTCTTGGCTTTGTAAACTTTACCGTATGTACCAGCAGCAATATACCCGATAATTTCATATTTATCTAGGACGGAAATACGTGCATTATCCTTCCTCGTTCTGTAAGGAGCAATGGTAAATACATCATTATTAGCCATCAACATCGGAGTTTTACCATGAGTAGTTGCACCTGCTGCCACCATGCTAGATTTATTCAGTGATCCGGCTTGAATGGACATGTGTGATTGATTAGGCCACAGGTCTTTCCCTGAATTCTGCATGTAATATATAATAAAAAGTTCTCTTTTAGGTTTGTATTAATTCGGGAGTAATTGAAGTGACGGTTATTACCTTTTTTTTACTAGTGGATATGTTCAGGTATTGATAATCTGTAACGGTAAATCCTAATTTTATTTCTTTTTTTAAAGTATATCTTAAACAGGTATACTCCTCTTTCTGAAATCCAGTTCTATCTATAATATTGTCAAAGCGTCAACGTCATTCAAAGCATATACCTCTTCTTTATAATTTCCGTTATAAAAGTCTTCACAATGGCGTTACACTTGTTGTTCTATTTCCTTAGAATAACTGCTAATTATTATCCGTTTGATAAGGTTAAAATGAGGATGTTAATGTTCCTAGTTTCTCTATTCTAGTATGTTCAGAATTGCTCTTATTTAAATATCTAAAAAAGGAATTCTTGATCCAATCCACCTTCTTAAAATTGTTGCAGCTTTCGGTTTCTTAGTTGAAATATAAGGGCACCAATCTTAAAAAGAAACATCTAATTCGTGTCACGTGATGGTATTATTTAAAATATACCAATGAACTATGCCATATATTGATACTATAATCATAAATGTGATAGTATAATCATGAATGTGATAGTATAAACTATAAATATATCTGTTATTGTCGTTATTATATAGTATATCTTCTATAAAAGTATAAAGCGTCATCATTACCAGAATGAAAATATTAGTTGTTACATCAATTAATATTTCCAAGTAGGTTTATTTACGGATCAGGTATTTCTTCAGTTTCATAAATGGAGCTACAACAAGTTTTCCACAGTAAGGTGCCCACCAAAGACTTAGGATAATTCTTAGTGGATATAATAGTTTGACAATGGTGTAAGAAATGGCCCCAGAGAGGATAAGTCTCTGTCTGTCAAGATCTTGGCCGTACTTGTCACCTACAAGTTTGTCAATTGCTTTGGTACATCTCTCCAGTAGGTCAGCTATGTAGTTTGGAAGTTCAATGTTGTCATGGATATCAAGGTTGTAAATGACCCACCACATTCCGAATAAGGGCAAGATAGCAGTCAGTTCATGAAGAAACAGGAAAGATGTAAATGTAGTGATTGTCCCTGCTTCCGAGACACTCTCGAAATATCTGTGAAACTTTGGATGTTTGTTCAATTTACTTAGAATTCTCGAGTTATTGATTATTTTATGCAGTCTATCCTTGTACTTATCCTCTTTCAATTGAAATAAAGTTTTAGTAGTACTATATGTTCTTGATTTCTCTACTACTGGTTGCATTGGCCTGGTGATAGCTCTTCGTATAGCGACTTTCGTAAATGAACAATTGATCGAAGATCTACCCATTCCACAAAAGTTTATCAATGACATTCTGTTCTTTTTCTATTTAATTTCCAACTGACTTAATAATACTCTGTTATTATTGATTGATTTGGCTTTATATTAAAAGAAACCACATTTTTATGATTTCTTACTTCAAAGGTGAAGAGTTTGTCAATTTTTATATTTTGTTAAAAAATCGCTCTATAACATCAACTCTCAAAAACACACTAAGAGACAAAAAAATAACTTTGGTTCTTTAGAGAGGAAAAAATGCATGAATATTCTATTAGGCCCCACTCAATATAGTTGAATATAGAGTCTTACTATTTACATAAGGTATTTACATGGATATATTTTTACAGTCCTTAATTGCGGTTTCACATCTCAAACATAAACTGTCCTCTTCTTTGGAGTTGTGTTTCCAACATCTTGGACACTTGTGGAGATCACTAACATTTAATTTAATGGAGATATTGTTACCCCCTGGTAGCTTTATAGCATTGCTGTCAACAACCGTTTCGACTTTTTTGATATTTACATTGGCAACTTGTAAAATATCGCACAATTCTTCGTTAGTGTACGGCATATCTTTTGTGTAGCAAATATCTACTGATATTTGCGTAGATTTAGTGATAGAGTCATTCGAAGCTTGGTTGAACAATTCTTTGAATTGTTTACGAATCGGAATCACAATTTGCTCAAAATTTGTTATTTCAGAAGAATTAATTGCAAACTTAGGCCATGGTCTCAAAGATGGATGTTGTTCGTTGTTGGTTTGAAGCCATTCTTTTGGAAGATAATTCCACGACTCCTGAACAAGACTTGGTAATATTGGAGCGAGGATCGCTCTATATGAATCGTAAATGTGGAATAAAGTAGTCTGAATTTGTTTCCTCTTTAGTGCATTAACAATATCTGAATACAGAGAATCCTTTGAGATATCAAAGTAAAAGGATGATAGTTCGTTATTCATGTGAAATTGTAGGGATACCAGGGCCTTTGAAAAGTTATGCTCTTTGTATAGAGCAAGGGTTTCTTCGATAATACTATTCAACCTGAAAAGAGTATATTTATCCACATCTCTTAACTGATTAATTGGCAGCAACTCATAGTCCTTTGAAATCTCCAAATTACTAATCAAGAATCTCAACGTCAATCTACACTTCTTAAGTGCCTCAGCAACATGCTTTAAAACAGTAGGTCCCACAGAAATATCAGTTGTGTAATCAGCTTGGGCAACAAAATAACGTAGACCATCAATGCCAAGGTTTGGAATCTTCTTGGATTTATCCCCCTCAATAATTGCTTCAGGTGAGATTGTATTACCAATAGATTTAGACATTTTAATTCCTTTTTCATCTAGTGTGAACCCATGTGTAATCACCTCTTTATATGGCGCTACTGGTGATAATGAGCTAGATACTTTGGTTAGTAACGAGCTTTGGAACCAACCCCGATGCTGATCCGAACCTTCAAGGTAAACCGAAGAGAGTGGCTCTGGTAGCTTTTTAAGTTTTAATTCTTTCTCATAGAAATCTTTTATGACTGTCCATGTTGATCCACTATCAAACCATACATCCATAGTGTCAGTTCCTTTCACATAGTCATTTGCAACACTTTTAAACTCGTCTGGTAACCAATCAACAACGTTTGAATTTGGATCAAACCAGGCTTCAATACCATCTTTTTCAATCTTTTGAATTATATGCTTCAAAATATCATCATTGATTAGAATTTGATCTGCATTCTCTTTCTTGTGGAATACTGGAATTGGAACACCCCATGATCTTTGTCTAGAAATACACCATTCATTTCTACTTTTAATGAAACTAGATAGTCTGTTCACACCTCTTTTAGGATAGAATTCTACGTTTTCTAAACTCTTCAAGGCAAGTCCCTTAACGTCATGAAGATCAGCAAACCATTGTGGTGTCGCTCTAATAATTACAGGTTTCTTTGCCCTCCAATCATAGGGATAAGAGTGGGAATATTTGTGAGATTGATACAGCATTTGTTTTTCAGATAACAAATTCAAAATGGTCTTAGTTGTTTCGGGAACTAGGACCTTCCTACCACGCACAGTTTCAGAATCAGCCAAAATGGTTTTACATGACTCCGGTAAGTCTTCAAGATTATATCTACCCTCATGATCCACAGGAGAGTAAATCTCTAAGTTATTTTGAATGCCCAAGAAATAATCGTCATGACCATGACCAGGTGCTGTATGTACCAAACCTGTACCGGCGTTATCAGTAACGTGATCTCCATGTAAAAGAGGACATGAACCAAACTCGGGTGTTAATGGGTTTTCATATCTGAGTCCCTTCAATAATTCACCAGGGAACTCAGCAATAATTCTTACTGGTTCATTTTCCTTAGGTAAACTAGACAATAAGTTGCTCTCTACAATAATCAATTGTTTACCAATTGCTGCCAGTACATAATTAAAGTTTTCATTGTAACATATAGCCCTATTGGAGAATAAAGTCCATGGTGTACTGGTCCAGATTAAACAGGATATGGATTCATTGAGCTTAGAGATATTCAATCTAGAGTATAGCTCGTCACAAGATTTTTGAAGTAGAGGGAATCTAACATATGCAGCTGTAGACACATGGTTTTCATTATACTCCAGTTCACTCTCAGCCAAGGCGGTCCTAGTCTCTGTTCCCCAGTAGACAGGTTTATTTTGTCTCTTTATCAGCCCATCCTTGAACATCTTCCGAAACAATTGCAATTGATGTATTTCAAATGTCTTGTCCATTGTAATATATGGAGCATCCCAATCAGTCAAAATCCCATACTTCCGAAACTGGGACCGCTGTTTATCCAGTGATTTCAGCGCATGGTTCCTGGCCAACTTTCTAACTTTCAAAGTATCATCAATACCTTCGGATAAGTCCTTCAGGGCCTTCATCTCTATCGGCAAACCATGACAATCCCAACCCGGTTTATAAAAAATGGCCTTACCTTGACTCAATTGGAATCTATTTATAAAATCTTTGAGGATCTTGTTTAAGGCGTGCCCCATATGTAACTCACCATTCGCATAAGGTGGACCATCATGTAATACAAACAAGTTATCCTTAACGTACTGCAGTTTCTTTTCTTCCTCATCTATTTCGTTATAGCGTGATATGAATTCTTGCAACTGTTTTTTATAAACGTTGTCAGAGTATTCTGGTATTAGCTCTAGACTCCTACGTAGATCAGATCTATTAGGGAACTGAGTCTTCGCAAGGTTCAATGTCCCTTGGTACTTATGTCGTAGATCACTCGCAAACCTTCTCGAATATATTGATTTCAGCATTATTGATTCATTTAGAAAGAATAGCAACTCCCTAGCGTAAAAATAATTGCTAGTTATAAAACTTAGCCGCCGAGGGACTCATAAAACTGGTGAACCTTCAAAGAGAAATCTGGGAACTCTTCTTTCCCTTTTCAGCTTTTGTAAGCAATGTAATAATGTACGTGTAATTCAGGTGTTAAATATCGTATTCAACTATCAAGACAATGATATTCAAATATTACCCGGATCACAACGGATGTAAAACAGCGACGCAGCAGTGGCACAAAAAACAAAAAAAAAAAAAAAGAAAGAAAAAGTATAAATTGCGGAATTGCAATACCGCAATTTTTTGGGGAGGAGGAAGGATGAAATGGATGTGTCATCACCAAATGCCATCAAAGAAGAGATAAATTTTTTTTTTTTTTATTTTTATTTTAGTTTTAATTTATTTAATTATTCTTGATTTTATTTTAATTATTCAACTTTGTTACGTGGTTGAAGTGATTATCTCTGTATTCATATACATAAAGGTATCGGAGTTTAGCTTATATAAGAGTTTGGAAAAAAAAAATAGGTAAAGGGTAATATTAAATCAAGGTAAAAAAAAGAGGCAAATGTGGTAAAATTAAATCAAAGAAAATAATAAGGATTAATCTCTGTACTAGATAATATATTGGAGATAAAAATAAAGTTTAAAGAAAAACAGAAAAAAAACAGACGATGTCTAAGGGGAAACGAGAACTTAATAATGTTGTGGTTGACCAGTTTATACGATGTTTATATTCCAAGTACTCCCCGATCATCGGTAATAACGATGCCAGTGGAATGATACATTTTTTTAAAATTATGAGTATAAGGGTTAAGATCAACAAGCTCCAGTTTAAGCGTATATGCTGTATTATAATCAAATTTATGGAGTGTTGCAAGCACGAGATGAATTACATGCAGTTCTTGAAGTACAGCATGAAGAGACTGATCGTGACCGCGTTTGTGCTGAGTGTACCGAATACCGGCACTGACGAAGCCGAAAGGTCCATGATCAGGGACGATATATACGCCCTCTACTCCAAGGTTACTGGACTGAAAATATCTGAGATAGTTAACTGCTGCTCGATAATCAGACCTATTCTTATACGAATTACCAGAGAACAGTACAAAGCCAGCAGACTCAACAATACTAATAAAAACAACCACCATAACACACTTGCTTTTAGCGACTACAGCAGTGACACAAGTAACGAACTTAATCCTCGCCTGACATTCCAACAACCATTCGACATATCCTCAGCTTTTAACTTCACAAGAAGAGACCACCTCGGGACTATCGCCCCTTCGTCACTAAGTGATAGCATGATGATGGATCTGGCCGGATTTGGTGAACTAGATAACGATAATGCATGGAGGAGTGGTACCGGAACCACACAACAACACTCTACTATTGACGGGTGTGTATCAAATGACTATATTCTTGGCGCAGAGCTCCAAAGATTTAACGATATCAGCTACAAAATGATCCATACAAACTATAAACTTACATAAAAAGTAATACAATTTACTAATATTATAAGAAGTTATATATATTTTATTAATCATTATTATATTTATCACAAATAACGATGTGATTAACTGTACATGAAGAAAAAAACTAAAAAAAAAAACGATGAAATAAGCAAAAAAAACTGTGAAATTTTTAGTTTGAGTCAGAATTTTCATGTTATTTACATTCAAGCTAGTGGACCACCTCAAGGAACAGGCCCTTTTAACTATCTACATCGGAAATAGCTTGTGAAAGAAGTTAGTCAAATGTCGTCGATGGATGATCTTCTATTTTACAAACGTGCCACAGATGCGATTGTTTCTACGACTCTGAGCATAACAAGTGTGGAGCCTACTATAAGAGAGCTCTTACGAAGGATCAAGGATGAACCGATACGTAATACGACCAATACGATTTACAACCACAACAAATCTAACAACTATAATAACAGCAATAATGTTAATGCCGTGGTTACTGCATCAACTGTCAATGCTGCTGAGCTACATGGACAACCGGTAAACGTTCCCAGATCAAACATAATACAAACGAAAAATATACATAAACATGCACCTGTCGATAATAATACCAGATCAACTGTACAAGGTACTCCAGTAAATGGTGATGATAACAGAGTGAAGAAACCTGGCACAAAGAAAAAAACCAAAGTAAAAGTGAAGGAAGAAAACGAAGGAGCAGCATATCACTGTGGACAATGTTCTTTAAAATTTGCTAGATCATCAGATCTTAGAAGACATGAAAGAGCACATCTATTGGTGTTGCCATATATCTGTACACAATGTGGGAAAGGTTTTGCAAGAAAAGATGCATTAAAGAGACATTCTAACACGATGACTTGTGAGAGAAATAGAAGAAAACTGATGGAAGCTGCAGGCAGAGAAGTTAGTGAACTCATCAAAGAAGCTGTTGCAAACGGTAGAAGTCTGTGACACTTCTTTCCAACTCTATGTACGTTTATATCATCTGAAAAAAAATAAAATGGTACGTTTAAAATTTATAAATATCATAATTACAATTTTTCACAATTAATTTGATTCAATATAACTATATTATCAGAAATCGAAACAAGGACTCTTCTCTAATAGAAAAAAAAGAAAAAAAAAAGAACATATAATTAAGTATATTTTTTTTTGTTTTGAAAAAAAAATTTTAATATTTATTTTATTTTATATTTTTGAAACGTCATATAATTTCATATGGTTACTTACTCAACTTCAGCATCGAAGTTTTGGCCTTCAACCAATTCTGGAATGGATTCGTCCTTAGCATCACCCTTCTCTTGACCTTGAGCTTGTTCCATTTGTTGAGCCAATTGGGACAAAGCTTGGATAGCTTCACCACCCAATTGGGAGATAATACCTGGGAACAAGTCTTGTAGGTTCTTCTCTTGAGCCATACCGTAGAAGACAGAGGTGTTGTGTTGTGGAGCAACTTGGACACCAACCTTGTTGAAGTGCAAGACCTTACCGTCGTCCTTGAAGAAGTTAGCTTCAGCAACGTTGTCGATGGTGACAGCGTGCAACTTAGCCAATTGGTTGTGCAACTTAGTGTCATCCTTGTTGGAACCAGCAGAACCAGTCTTCTTTGGAGCCTTTCTTCTGGTACCACCGACCTTGTTACCGGCAGACATCTTCTGCAACTTCGCTAGCTTCTCTTGATCAATTGGCATTTTTTCTGTTCTTTATATTGTGTTTGTTTCTTTATTCTTGTCTCAGCAATCAAAAAATGAGATCTATCTCTCTAACACATTATGTTTCTTTTCAATTTGCCTTCTATAGCTTCTCTCTCTCTCTCTCTATCGATCCCATTGACGTCCAACGCCCATTTCCAGAATTTTTTTCATTTTTTTTTCACTCACCCTTCGTTGCTGGCGATAAAAATTTCCCTTCGAGCTTTTTTTTCCTTCCTCCTTTTTTTTTTAAGGTATGTACCGTTTGTTTTTCCATAAATTTTTACCTTCAATCACAAATAATTAGGTCTCTTGGCCCAGTTGGTTAAGGCACCGTGCTAATAACGCGGGGATCAGCGGTTCGATCCCGCTAGAGACCATTTATTTTTTTCATATTTATTTTTTTTGGTTTTGAAAACACAATGAACATTCTTGTGATTAATTATATTATCCAGTATCAATTGTTTTAACATATTTTGCTCTATACAAATAAAAATACATTTTAATATTCTATTATTGTTTATATACCTTTTTTTATAATCATGATTTTTTATGGAAACTGTTAATTTTTTTTTTGAGTGTCTTCTTATTAGTTGTTTGTTTTACTTAGTAATATTACAGTAATGAGAGAATCAAAATCCTTGTACCTTCAATAGTAATAATAATATTAATAGTGATAATAATAAATGAAAACAAAAGAAATAAAATAAAGTAAAATAAAATAAAATAAAAATATTGGAGCTGGAATAAAATATTAGGAGATGTAATAATAAAAAAACTAGACAATTCAAAGTGAGATGTCTCTCTTCCTTTTCCTTTCTTCTTCTTCTTCTTTTTTAATCATTATATTTCTGTCTAGAAAATTGTTACCTCTTATGATAATATATATACAATAAAAATGCCGATGTAAGGGAGGATATATGGTTTTGATAATTTAGAGTACAACAACTGATATTTTCCGTTCATTTCTTTATGCAAGGTAGTTTCAGTCTTTTCATAGTTTAATTTATTTCTTCTTGTTCTTCTTGAAAAATCCAAACTTCTTCTTTTTACCTTCTTTCTCTTCTTCATCCGTTGAAGTGTTGTTGATTCCTGAATCTTGAGATGTCGAGAATTGTGCAGTTGGAGGAGCAATTGGCGAGCTGTTGGAAGATGAACCAAACTGGTGAAGTGGTGGAGGACTTTGTGTGAAATCCTTGGTTGCAGTACCGTTTGCTTGATTTAGATGAGGTTGAGACATATTGTTCTCGTTAGCGGTTTGGTATGGCATGGAATTATGAACGACAGAGTTTGTTGAGATATCACCAACATTATCCATTTGTGTACTTGAACTCAATTGTCTTTGCTGGAACCCACCACCATTCATTTGCATGTCAGACTGCTTGACAGGCTGTGGCATGTTCAATCTTGATGATGATTTGTTATTCATGTTGTTTAGGGCCAAGTTACTGTTTGTTTGTCTCAATCTATTCTGCATGGCTGGTAGATTAGAGGCGCTCAAAGAGTTCAAACGACTTTGGCTACCGTTAGCAACAGGACCAAAGTTATTCAAACCAATGCTGGAAGCATTACCGATGTTTGGCATGTTACTATGTCTGTTCTTTCTACTCGTTCTCTTAACATTTTGTGGCACATGTCCTGCTTGTTGTTGTGGTTGTTGTTGTTGAGGCATGAATTGACCTTGAGGATTTTGCTCGAATGAGTTGCTTACTACCATACCAGAAGATATTGGGTCGACGAAATTGGAAGTAGAGGATGCTTGCTGTTGAGAAGCGATTGCACCATGCATGTTTCTGTTGTTACGTATGTTAGCTGACTGTTGTAGTTGAGGGTAAGAAGGCTTCCTACTGTTACCATTCAACATTTGAGGAATGTTACCACCACTGTTGCTCATTGCCATTTGTTGTGGTGGGATATGTTGGTTAGGCATCTGTTGTGGAGGCATTTGCATTGGTTGACCGCCTTTACTGTTCCATTGTTGCTGCTGCATTTGCTGTTGCTGTTGTGGTAGGTTTTGGTATTGTTGATGTGGCATATGTTGTTGTTGTTGTTGTTGCATCTGTGGAGGCATAGATTGCATAGCCTTCTTTTGAAATTCCAATTCACGTTCCTGTAGTTCGAGTTCCTTCTTACGCAATTCCAGTTCACGTTTCTTCAACTCATCAATTGGTTCACTGCCACCATTTTCCATTGCTTTCTCCTGTGGAACGTGGGTACCATTCTCAATTTGTTGTTCCTTCTTTGGTGAAACGTGAACCTGTTGACCCAAAGGCGAGTTATAGTTGACACCAAACACAGCGATATCTTCGATATCCTTTAGGTTTGGAGTACCTGTAGGCTTGTAATCATCTTGCATGGCTTGTGCCACTGGAGATTTCACAACTTGGGATTTGGCGGTCTCTAGAGATTGTTGGGCGGCACTTAATTTGGTCTCGTATTCTTGTATAGTCAATTGATTTCTTTGTTTTTCATTGTTTAATTCGTTTCTTAGAATTTCTATCTGGTTCTCCAAGTCAGTAGTCAATCCTGAGTTCTGGTTCTTGTCACTTTCAAGCTTCTCAATGTAGTTTTCTCTTTGAGCTAGGCTGTTCGACAAGTTAGCGATCTTACTGTTTAATTGTTCTTTTTCCTCGAGCAAAGCTGCCATCTCCATATTACTGGCACCACTATTATTACTCTTACTCTTTTCATCACTTCTCTTGAACCATTTAGACTTACCCTCGTTTAGCTTCTGGTACTGAGACATCACTGAGTACAAGAACTCCAAGTAAGGAGTCTTGATCCCGAAATCGTCTGCGAGCAGAATAATCTGCAGCAACGACATATCGATATTCAAAGGTGCTGTCTTGTTGATGAAATGGTAAACTAGTGCTGGTGTCTCGATCTCGTGAGAAGACAGGCAGTACTGGTCCTTCCAGTACTGCAACATGTGGTTTTCGTTATCCATGTTAGTCCCCAATTTTGCACCCATACTCCTTGCGACAGTGATCACCTCAGTGACCAGCCCTGAAATCAAAGGTTTGGCGATAATCTGGTTATTCAACTCAGCAGGGTTAGTCTCTTCTAGCATAATCAACAGCGGATCAAAACAGACACGAGGCATAGCCACGGCCCACTGTTTTGACAAGAAGTCTACTGGGGTGGTGTTACACAGATCGACGGTATCCTTGGGGAACAGTTTTTGGAACAACCTCTCAAAGGTCTCCAACAACGCCACAACGTTCTTGGAGTACTGTTGTGAGCCGGTGACGTTGGACTTCGCAGGCTTGCACTCACCCAGCCAGATAGTATTCTTCGTAACGTTATTTAGGGCAAACTGCTTGTACTTATTATGCGAGACTTCACGGATATCGAAATCAGAGACGATACTGAACACGTTGGAGTGCGCAGAGTCCATGGACATCTTCACGAACGGCTCCAATTGAATAAACCCGCTGCTCTCCAGAAATATCTTGGTGTTGGAGTTAACCACTGGTTTCAATTGTGCCGCGACAGAGCTCAGCTCCTGCAAAGAAGACGCACTGAGAATCACCAGGTCAAACACATTCGCACTACTGTTATACTTCTCCAACAACTGCGACACCGAGGTGAAATGATTACTCAACTTGAACTTGTCGTAACCATACGCCACCGTCTCCACTTCAAACACATCATCCTGGGAATCACTCACATGGTACAGATCAACACTCTTGGCCAATTGAAACCGAGACGCATACAACAACGTGTTAGGATTATTCCCCACCACCAGAACACGCAAAGAAGACATTTTTTTTTTTTTTTATTATTATTTTATTATTTTATTTTATTTTCTTTCTATCTCTCTTTTATTATTTCTATCTTCACGTATCTTCCTTCTTCAAATCCCAAGAAGTACAAGATCAAATTGCCTGTGAGAGGATTCCTTTATAAAGAAAAAAGTATTGTTATTTATTTATTTACTTTGTTTTTCTTGTGCACTGAAAAAAAAAAAAAAAAAAAAACAAAGAAAAATTTCGTTTGTTTTCGTTTTCCTTTTTCTTCTCCGTGCTTCCTTTGTACGAACTCGGCTGTGGGTTTTTTTCTTTTTTGCTGCTGCTGCTTCTTTGTGTCTTACCCGGCTGGAACAAAACACGTTCAACCTTTTTTTTGTTCTTTGGCTCGCGTCGCTGCTTACCCGGTTCCAGTGTCTCGTTCAGATGATCTACGTATCTAATGATTCTATTATTTTTTATAGATGTTCTTAGTATATACATATATATATTGCTTACTGCTCGTAGTATTCGGAGAATAAGGGGTGTAACAGAGCTTGTTTTGCACTTAGTCTCATGTCTGGGTTTAGTTGCAGCAGGCCGTGCAGGAGATCGATGACGTTGTCGTCTAGAGGTTCCTTGACGTAAGGTTGTAGTTCTAGCTTCAAGTCCTTTGGTAGTCTTTGTTGGAAGTTTGGGTTGTATTTGGGCAACGAGGTGACGCCGGGCCATGTGGTCTCGTTTGGTGTGCCCATCTTGTCGAATATCAGTTTCAACTGCTCCTCGTCGTTGGTCCCAGGGAACAAAGGCTTACCGGTGATCATCTCGGCGAGGATGCACCCGCACGACCATATGTCAATGGACGTGGAGTATGTGCGCGAGCCCATCAACACGTCGGGGGCTCTGTACCATAGCGTGACCACCTCGCTTGAAAATGTGTTCACAGGGATACCAAACGCACGGGCAAGACCGAAATCACCCAGCTTCAACTGCCCACGCTTCGTGATCAACAGGTTCTGCGGTTTCAAGTCTCTGTGTAAAATCTTGTTCTCGTGGCAGAAGGCCAGCCCTTCCAACAGCTGCCACTGGAAGTATTTCACCAGGTTCATCTCGAGACCCCTTGGTGTGTTCCCAATCGAGCGCGAGTCCATATACTTCTTCAGATCATTGTCCATGTACTCGAAAACCAAAGTTAGCTTGTTCTCAGTGTGTATCACATCATACAGCCTGACAATATTGTCATGTTTGAGCTCCTTCATCAAGGATATCTCCCTGATAGCAGTAGAGGGCGTACCTTCCTCAGAATCCAACTTCACCTCCTTCAAAGCCACGTACACACCAGTACTCTTGTTCAACCCTTTGTAAACAGTAGCATACGTACCGTTACCCAACTTCTCCAACTGCTTGAACTGAGAAGACGACATTTTTTTCCTTTCTTTGTTCTGTTTTGTTCTTGCTTCCTACTTCGAATAAACTCTTGCTCTCTCTTTTTATCAAAGGGTTTTGTGAAATTCTTTCTTGTTGGCTGTGTTCTTCTTTTTTTTCTTTCTTAAAAACGTCGCGCACTAAAAGGCAGCCCCGGTTTATACTAATTGATTTTCCAAATCGGGTAATTAATACAATAGGCGTAACTAAATACATACAACGCAATATCTAACACACAAATATGCCCATTTTACTGTAACTTATATTTTATATTTAATATATATTAGTTCTTCTTAATATTATACAATATTCGTCTCACACGATATTTAACGTGACGGTGCATTATGGATTTTTTTTTCAAAGTGAAAAAAAAAATTTTTTTTCTATTTGGCACAGCCAAAAAAATGTGTCAACAAGTCATCGCTTGATATTTTCGATTACTCATTTATTCAATTGGTCTCTAGATACTTGATTTCATCCAATTGAATCATTACCAAAAGGAAGGAATGGCGTCCAATTTTGTATTTATGAAGGATGAATCCCAGAGCATCCTTGGTGGTGACTGGGTTCCCATGTACAGGACTAATGATCCCGTAGAGTTCTCAAAGGATGAGTTTCAAGCTGCCATGATCAACGTTATTAGAGAGCCTAATATCAACTCTACTGCGATCCTTAGAGCAGATATACTGAGTGAGAAAAGATACGATTTACAGGACACCACGACTCCAGTGGAAGTTAAACCAGCCTCCATTGATGTGGAAAAGATGGTCTACGATGCCGAGACCAAGTTGATCAATATTGAGGACGTGGAGAGCAGACGGGAAGTTATAGATAACGATGAACTAGATTTGGTTATTGTGAATGAGTTCGTGAGACGGATGATACCGAGAAACCCATACAAGGATGCTTTAATAAATCAGACATGTTTGGTGTACAACTCCACACAGGAGAAATACAAGAACACTTCGCTTGTGCTCTATATCCCTCATTTTGAAAATGAAGAGGATTGTCCTTTCTATATTCCACATGTGAAAAAAGTAGCCATCCTTTTACACCAAGGCACTTTGTCGGTTCATTACGTACCGTACGAAGGTAAAGGTGATGAATTGAGACAGGACAATGAAAGAGTTGTCAGAACCGCGTTCAGATTACTACAAACTGCACACAAGCATTCAAGGGGTGTCTTACAAGGATACGAGAAAAGGGTGAATCACGACCAAGTCGTTGACAGAGTGCTTTTCCAGGATACTTATATCCTACTGAAAAAAAAGTACTCTAAATTTTTAGTGGATAATTGGGCTGAATCTACAGACCCTAAAAAACACGTCTTTGAAGAACTGGCAATCGCTGCGTTTTTATTGGAACTTTGGAAGAAGAAATATGGCTCTGATTTTAGGAATACAATGCAATTTAGAGATCTAGGCTGTGGTAATGGTGTTTTGACTTACATATTAATCAGTGAAGGTGTTTCTGGTATTGGTGTAGATGCACGTAAGAGAAAATCATGGGAAATATATCCATCTACAGTTCAAAAGAACCTGAAAGAACAAGTTATCATTCCCTCAGTTCTACTGCGCCCTACTCCTGATATAAAAAGCTATATGCCTAATCTGGAAGACAATGGTTCTATGTTTCCGATGAGAATAGAGCACGGTCTAATAGCCCCGGCTACTCTAGTTTATGCAAGTGCCGACTTGATTCAATCCCCAAACGTCAATATCTGCGAATATCCAAAGAATACCTTTGTCATAGGTAACCACTCAGACGAACTAACCTGTTGGATTCCTTTGCTGGGTTACCCATTCATGATCATTCCATGTTGCTCACATAACTTATCTGGTAAAAGAGTCAGGTATTACACAAAGTCATCCGAACAGAAGAAAACAACAACAGATGAAGATGACAAATCTACAGAAGAGGGTTCATTAGAAGGAAAAGAATCTAAAAATGCTGAGGAGAAGATAGAAAATGGTAAACCAAACAACAAGACTAAACAAATGAAGGTTAATTCCAACAATGTGAATAACAGCAATAGTACATATGCTGCGTTGGTCAACCACGTAGAGGAAATTGCAAAGAAGGTAGGATGGAAAGTTGAAAAAGAGATGCTTAGAATCCCAAGTACCAGGAACGCAGCTATCATCAGCACAAGCAATCCAAGTATGGGCCAATTCCCAACCCCGGCAGTATACCAGACAATTGAAGAAGAAGGAGGTGCTTTAGACTGGGTTCAAAGTACAATGAAGTTAACTAAACAATCACCAAGAAATCATTAATAAGAGAAAGTTATATATCCTTACTCTTAATCCCGGCATCATATATATAATATTTTTGGAATATTCATAATCATAAGAAGGATTACTCAATAAAACTGTATAACCAATCATTTTTGTAACAATGCATAATTATTTTACTAACTATTTCTTAATGTTTAAATTTGTTCTATAAATTATATTTCTATAAAGGATTCATTATCAGGTAGTTTCCCAGCAAAATGAAAATATGTCAAAAAATCAAAAAAAAAAATTAAGAAAAATCAAAAAAAGACAAAAAAATCTGATGTTTGTGAATAAATGCTTTTATTAACACTACGGCTAACTAGTATGACAAACTAATTACCAATTACATCAATAATTTAATACCAGTTTGAGAGAATTTTATTTGTTTTTAATCCCGTCAATAAGCTAGGACCGAGGCGGTATATAAAAAGAAGGTACAATTGAGGATGCTTCGAAATTGTCATTCGTTGTTAAGGTTCTTTGGACCATTCTATCAAACACGGCTTATTTCAAGCAAGAAATTATTCAATAATAATAAGTGGCTCATACGAAAACCTACCCTTAAATTTTATAAGTATTCTGAGGGTCCAGAACTTGAATCATCTATACTTAATATTAAGCAGGATAATTTATACACCGAGAATACTAAATTTAAAAATACCCTCTCCAAGGCATTAGAAAGAGTATACGAAAATAAAGTGAATGGTAGCATCCAGGGGGATATCAAGCTTAAGAAATACGCATGGTTAAGACTGAAAGATTTGATTCATAGCCAGCTGATTGCTAAAGACCTACAGTCAAAATTACAGGTATTCAAACCATCACTTTCTCAAATTGTTAATCCAACAGATTTATCTAATATAGTTCCACATCTTCTGTCTAGCAAATCAATTGATAGTGATATTTGGCATAAGTTAATTGGCGAGGACCGCATTATCACTGATGTTGACAAATATGCTCATTTTCTAGCCTATTATTATGATTACATATTAGGGAAAGAGATTGTACCGTCAATGGTGAATAAAGACGACAATGGATCAATGAATTCTATCAATCTTGTAAATCCTTCAGAGTGGTTTCCAGAAGCTCGCAAGATCAGAAGACATATTATTATGCATGTGGGCCCTACCAATTCCGGTAAGACATTTAAATCTTTACAAAAGCTCAAAAATGCTGATAGAGGGTATTATGCTGGTCCATTGAGGCTTCTCGCAAGAGAAGTTTACGATAATTTTCAGGCAGAAGGTATCAGATGCAATTTGCTTACAGGCGAAGAAGTCATCAAGGACTTTGATACATCGGGAAATGAAGCTAGTATAACCTCTGGAACTGTAGAAATGATTCCAATGAACAAGAAGTTTGATATTGTTGTACTAGATGAAATACAGATGATGTCAGATATTGACAGGGGCTGGGCTTGGACAAATGCACTATTAGGTGTTCAGGCTAAAGAAATCCACTGCTGTGGTGAACAGAGCGCAGTCCCACTTATTAAAAGGATATCTGAAATGACTGGTGATAAATTTACCATTAATGAATACACAAGAATGGGAAATCTTCAGGTCGAAGATAGCCCGCTAGAAAATGGTTTTAAAAGTTTAAGAAAAGGAGATTGTGTCGTGGCGTTTTCCAAAAAATCTATTCTGGATCTCAAACTTGAGATAGAAAAAAAGACACCATTCAAAGTTGCCGTTATTTATGGTTCTTTACCACCCGAAACTAGAGTTAAACAAGCAGCTTTATTCAATTCTGGTGAGTACGATATTCTTGTGGCCTCCGATGCAATTGGAATGGGTCTTAATCTTTCTATTGACCGTATTGTATTTACAACTAGTAAAAAATTCAATGGTAGAGAGATGGTGACAATGTCTGATTCCAATATCAAACAAATTGGGGGTAGAGCAGGAAGATTTAAAAGAGATATTCATTTGGATGGTAAACTACCAACAGGATATATCACAGCAGTGAACACCAGTGTTCTTAGAGACGTGAGAAAGGCAATTGAGTCACCTATTACACCCTTAACAAGTGCAGTTACCTGGCCTACAGATGAGATATGTGCTCAATTCAATAATCAATTTGATGCTCGTACCACTTGTGGGTTTCTTTTAGAGACTATTGCGAACGAAATCGAAAAAAACTCCAACAAACTTTTCCAAATCTGTGACTTGAAATCACGTTTGAATGCCATTAAAATTATTGATTCTATGGATAACATCTCCTTCATGGACAAAATGCGTCTAAGTAACGCTCCTTTAAAGGAGAATCCCATGGTTACTAATGCCTTCATTCAATTTTGTCATACAATCGCACTTGGCCACACTAGAGGATTACTTTCTTACCATTTCCGGTTCCACGAGCTCGATTCGAAATATATATACAACGAGAAGCACGGTCTCGAAACCTATGAAGCATTGTACAATATTATCATGCTCTTTTTCTGGCTAAGTAACAGATACCCACACTATTTCATTGATCAAGAGTCAGCAATGGACTTAAAAGTTTTTTGTGAGATGATTATCTTCGAAAAAATTGACCATATGAAGAGAAACCCTTATAAAAAGAAATATGGCCATTATATTACACATAAACGAAAGAAAGATGTTTACTTGAACCATTAATTAAACTTCATTGCCTAAAACCGAGAACTCCGGGATCAAAAAATTGTTCCAGTCAAAACAAATCAGTACTCAAAAAGTACTCATAGCATACACACACATACCTTGCAACTCTCTAGTTAGCAAGACTTGTATATAATAATAATAATAATAATAATAGCATCTTTTACAGTTGATACAATATATTTCTCAGAATGAATATTCACGACTCATATAAATCATCGATAAAATCATCATACTATACGAGCAATTGCACTGTTAATAGTTTTTCGGGTTTGTCACAACTGAACGAAATTTTTTTTTTTTTTTTTTTTTTTTTCACTGTACGAGGAAAGCAACAAAGTTATATATATAAAACTATGATCTAGCCTTCTTCTCATCAATTCTTGTTGAGTACTTGGCTTTCACGCATTTGAATTGTATCGGACATACTATTTTATCCTAACTATATAAAGTTGCTATTTTTTTTGTTACTTTCAAAGCAATCTGATTCGATATTTTTTAAGGGCATCACCTAGTTAGAAGATACAAAAATAAAATACAAATACACATAAACACACAATGAGTGATAACGTATACATTGTTGCTGCTTCTAGAACTCCAATTGGTTCTTTCCAAGGTTCTCTTGCTTCTAAGACTGCTGTTGACCTAGGTGTTGCTGCTGTTAAGGGTGCTATGGCTAAGGTTCCACAATTGAACCCAGAATCTGACTACGAAGAAGTTTTCTTCGGTAACGTCTTATCTGCTAACCTAGGTCAAAACTGTGCTAGACAAGTTGCCTTGGGTGCTGGTTTAAAGCAAGGTATTGTTGCCACTTCTGTTAACAAGGTCTGTGCTTCTGCCATGAAGAGTATTATCTTGGGTGCTCAATCAATCAAGTGTGGTTCTACCGATGTTGTTATCGCTGGTGGTTGTGAATCCATGACCAATGCTCCATACTACATGCCTGCTGCTCGTTCTGGTGCCAGATTTGGTGAAACCAAATTGGTCGATGGTATTCAAAGAGATGGTTTGAACGATGCTTACGATCACCAACCAATGGGTGTCCACGCTGAAAAGTGTGCCCGTGACTGGGAGATCACTCGTGAACAACAGGATGACTTTGCCATTGCCTCTTACCAAAAGGCTCAAAAGGCCCAACAAGAAGGTAAGTTCGACAACGAAATTGTTCCAATCACTATCAAGGGTTTCAGAGGTAAGCCAGACACCCAAGTGACCAAGGATGAAGAACCAGCTAAGCTAAACGTCGACAAGCTAAGATCTGCCAGAACTGTCTTCCAAAAGGAAAATGGTACTGTTACCGCACCAAACGCTTCTCCAATCAACGATGGTGCAGCTGCTGTTATTCTTGTCTCTGAAAGAAAGCTAAAGGAACTAAATCTAACTCCATTGGCTGTTATCAGAGGTTGGGGTGAAGCTGCCCATGATCCAGCTGACTTCACTTGGGCTCCATCTCTTGCCATTCCAAAGGCTCTAAAGCACGCTGGTCTATCTGATATCAGTGAAGTTGACTTCATCGAACTAAACGAAGCTTTCTCTGTTGTTGGTTGTGCCAACACTAAGATCTTGAAGGCTGACCCAGCTAAGGTTAACGTCTATGGTGGTGCTGTTGCCATTGGTCACCCTCTAGGTTGCTCTGGTGCCAGAGTCGTTGTTACATTGTTGTCCGTCTTGCAACAAGAAAACGGTAAAATTGGTGTCGCTGGTATTTGCAACGGTGGTGGTGGTGCTTCCTCAATCATCATCGAAAGAATCTAATTTGGCTAACATTCTACATAAAAATCATCTTCATTTGTATTTAAATTAACGTCAACCTTTTGTAATTGCATATACTTTTATTCACTTTTTATCATTTCATTAAAAAAGACAAATTTCAGGCGTAGAGTCATGAAATTCTAAAGTTTATTTTGTGTCCACATATTCTCGGTGTTAGAATCAATATGTCCAAAATTAGAAGTTAGCTATCGATAATGAATTGCAAAATGATATGATTATTATCCAAGTATATAAAAGAATGAAACATTAAGTGTGATATATAAATAAATAGAATTGAAAATAATTAGTTAAAGTAATGAGGGATTATCACAACACTGTATAATAATGTAATTGTGAAACATTTGTGATTAAATTAGCTCATTAACTAATGACATGAAAATGTAGGAATATCAGTAAGAATATTGTCGTCAAATAATTAGTTATAGGGTCGTAGAGTAAAGTAAATACCATAGGTGGTTTTACTTTGATGCGTTTTATTAATAATGTGGTAACCAGTTACCACCTTCCGATGTAGAAGCTGTAAGAGCTTCGTTTTGTAGCTTAAGTAATTTTTCTTCAAGAAGTCTTTGGTGAGCAGCGTATCCATTTGAACACAAACGTGTGTTATTTTTCAGCAGATCTGTGTGGTCATAAGATGAACTGACAGCAGTAGTAGCACTGCTACCACTGACTTCCGAAAGTTCATCATATGGTGTTTGAATACCAGAAACAATCCTAGTCTCTTCAGAAAACTCCTGGCATAAAGACTCTTCGGAGAAGTTAGCCAGAGTATGCTTATTTTCTGGTTCCTCTAGCACAGGTGTTTCACTTAGAGGACCAGCTGGAGAAAAGCTCTTGATATTACGAACTTTGCTCATCAGACGGTCCAGGGTGATTCTTCTACATGGTTCCAGACATAGAATTTCACTCAGGACTCCCATTAGTTCATCTGAGATAGGCAATATCTTCTGCAAGACAGCATTGTTCTCAATGAAAAATTGAAAGGTAGAGTCCTCCTTTTGGTGTGCCTTTAACCATGGGTTTCTCATACATACAAGATTTATTAAGATAATACCTAGCGACCAGATATCACTTGTAGAGGTAGGTAACACCGTAGATTCGGAGTCTAGCGTATTAGCTGAATATAAGATTCTTTCTGGGGCCATATAGTAGAAACTTCCAACGCAAACGTTAGGCATTAGATACATTGAATCAGTAGCGAGGCCAAAATCACACAGATATATATTGTCATTTTCATCCAGTAGAATATTCTCGGGTTTGATATCACAATGATATATACCTTTGCTGTGACAAAACTTAAGAGCTGAGCAAATTTGAAGAAAAACCTTCTTAATTAGGGTTCCGTTATTGCTGAAGTGTTGCTGGTCCACAATTGATGTGAACAAATCACTTTCGTAGTAGTCCATAACAATAAAAGTTGCTATGGAAGACTCGAATACATGATGGATTGTTACTATGTTTTCGTGATCGTGTACACTTAAATGAATGGCGATTTCCTTGTAGTGTGGGACTTGTTCTAGTTGGGACTTAGTTAGTGCTAAGATAGAATCCAAGTCGATGGCCGGTAGCAAGTGCTCATAGCTATTAGCCAAAAAGAACTGGTATAGCAAATATTCCAAGTTTTCCTTTTGTTTTATATGACTCTCGCTGGCATGATTCTTTAAGGTACTGTTGGTGTAGTCAGCCTTGAGTATGGCCTTGATAGCGTACACCCTGTTATCCAGCATATTCCTAGCTTTGAACACTAAGCCATAGGCTCCAGAACCGATTCTCTCGAGCAGCTCGAAATTATTAATCTTACAATTAGAAAACTTCATTATGAGTTTATTATTCTTTATTGTTATTTTAATAGACCAGCTTTTCAAATAAAATAAAGAACGTTGAGTTATCGTTATGACTCTGCATTCTTTACAATAATAATATATATTTTCTTGAACCCTGGATAATAGTTATATATATATATATGTCAAGACTGCTAAGAAAATGTTCAGTTATCCAGGACGTCATTCATTTTGCTTTTCTTCATTTGCCATTCCATTATTTGTTTCCCCAAACTCATTTTATTATTTTTTTGTAATTCCCCCTCTTGTTCTTCTTAGCCTTGAGGGGGAATTAGAAATCATTATACGTGGGCTAGGTGTTCTTCTCGCCATTTTGTTGACTACAGCTCCACGTCTTCTTAATTTTTCCGGAGAGAAATCCCTGTACAGAATGGGAAACAAACCGGATAAAAGTACAAGAAAGTCGTTTGCGGAGTGGGTAAGTCTTCTTATTTTCCTGTCTCTCGGAAAAACTAATTGTTCCGTTTTAACTTTGTTAAATTTTTACTTGTTCTTGAACTGCTACGGAAGATTCAGAATAGTTTTTCCGAGAAAGAGAGAGAAGGAATGAGAAGCAATGAATAAGGTCAAGATGTGAAGGGAGTGGAGACTGGTAGAGAGGGGCGGAAGGCTCTGTAATAAAGTGCCTTTCATTTCGGAAAAACTATTTTGTTAATAATACTAGTTACTCCTTGTTGGAAAATCAATGCGGCAATCAATTTACGAAAAATAGTTTTTCCGTTGTAAAATTTCGTGGAGCCGGAAAAACTATTGTTTTTATACGTGAAAAAAAATCGAGAAGAAAGTGGATGCGGAATAATGAAGCAATCATAGGAAAAATAAACGGAGGAAAACAAACCTGGACGTGGGTGTAAGTTAGTGGGTGAACACTAATGTGCGAGAGTAAGACAGTAATAGGGAGGAAAAGATTTTGGAGTGAGGATTATTTTCCTGAACCCCGGGTAGATAGTTGTTATTATTTTTTTTTGGGTTTTGTTTAACTTAGTAATCATGGTGTAATTGTTCCGGTTGTAGGTAAACAACCTGCCCAGCCATGTGACGGTTGCATTTAAAAGTTTTGTATGTTAGAGAAAAGGGGCTTTCACCTATACATAGTTTTTCATGTGTATAAAGGGGAGTACCATTTTGTTTGGACCTGTACAAATAAACTGGACCCACGAAAAAACAACAAAATACAATTCCTGCTTGGCTTTTATGTGACTAGTCGATAGGAGACTTTTCGTTGAATTTTTTTTTTTTTAAGGAGGAACACGTCTTTTCCATTGTTTCGTCTTATATGGAAAGATGAAACAATAATCGGAATGCTGTTTGACCGTTTTAGGAACAATTTTGACATTTCTTGATTGTCTTCTTCGTCGTCTTCTTCTTTTCTACTTACATTTGACTACGGAGTAAATTTTGTATAGAGTTTCTGAATTGCCAACGTAGATTTTTTTTATGTTGAAAAAATTAACACTACCGAAAGTAAATAAAATAAGAAAATTAAAAAAATCCAAGTAGGAACTCCTAACAACATAAACAAGTCAATTTTTGCTAGTATTTGTCCCTTAAAATTCCTTCCCTGTTCAAATGCATCAATAATGCTACGTTATAATTAAGAGTATTTTTCCAATGTTAACAGATATGTCAAATACAGTGTTCTTGAGATACTAAAATTTGCTAGATAATACTTTTTTTTTTTAAAAAAAGGAGAAATAACCATAATTGTAGAATTGCCTTCCTTAATTGTAAATGTTCACTATCAAACAACTAATTGAATCCATATACATTTATTAGTATATAATGTATATTTGTTCTAGTTAATATCCGTAGATGTAATAATACACGGAATTTAATAATGACTCATCATAGTATTATACGATAAAAGATGAAAAACTTTGCTTAAAGCGTAAAGGATGCCTAAACAAAATAAAAATAATCAATAAAAAATATTGGGTTTCAATTGGTGATGCCTTAGAATTGAGTAAGCTTCATTTTTTCAATTTGCTTTTGATCATTATACTATAGTTCGATATTAAGATATTTTACTGCCCTGGAGTTTTGGTTTGCACTGTTTCTAAGGAACAAAGTATTTTCTCAAAGCTTAATAAATTAAAACGAAAGGATGTCTTATTTATCAAGAATTGATTTTGATTTAAAAGAATTGGGCAATACTGGGTCTACTGTGAATCTATTTCTTGATGGTAGATCCAATGTTGATTCTCTAACAGAAAATAATAACTTATCCTCTCTATCTACTGATCATAAATGTGGATTTTCAGATACTATTCAATTGTCCAATAAGGAATATGTTTGTTATCATCTATCAAGAAACTTCGACAAATATACATTCTATACATTACAAAAGGGTGCCAGTGGTAAAATTATTAATGTTCACCTGCCAACTTCAACTATGCATGGCCATTTGACTCACTCAATTATGGAACAAAATGGGTGTATTGTTATCGATGCGATCTTGAAGGACTCAACATTTATTACCATTAAATTACCAATTGATTATGTTTTTGGTTTAACAGAAGAGTTACCATATGACTGGATAAATCTACAGTCACCTTACGATTTTTCATTGAGAAAACCACACTTGCTTTACCCAATCAATAGCAAATTTTTCATCGTTTTCCTAGAGGATGGTGGGTTGTTAGGCTTGAAAGAAGGTAAGGAGAACTACTTCGAATGTGTTATCTTTAGTGATATTTCCTATATTCAAGTTATCACAAAAATGTTTTTAAAGAAAAATGAAGCGTCCCCAGATAAAGTTGTATCGTGTTCTGTCTTTCAAGACAATTATCTCGTTGTTCTGACTCAAAAATGTCATTTGAAGGTATGGAACTTGAAGACTTATTCTTTAGTTCAAGACATTGAATTAACGGAAGGCTATAGTACTTCTTTTGAGACTGTTATGCTCGAAAATTGTGGCAATTACTTACATCTCTGGAACAATATTTTAGTGACATATTTACCAATTGGTAATGGTGTTTTCGAAGTCGGTAAAGTTGAGGTAACCGAGGATGGTGAATTCTCTTATATAAGACAAAATAGCATAGAAACGAACTTGAAAAAGTCGTCAATTTGGTCATTGGTTGATGCAAAAATTACAACACCTCTGGATCTGAATCTCTCATCAACTACTTACAATATTACTGTCCTCTGGAAGAGTGGTAATAATTCAAAGTTACAAATCTTGAACATCAAAACAGCAGACTTCAAGGACTATGAATGGCTTGAATCTTTCAACAAATCGATACAAAGTCTAGAAACAGAGGAAATATCAACATTAATACAACATTATAACTTTGACAAGGCATTATTTAAACTGAAATCTAACTTTTCACCATCTATATTCCAAAGAGCTGAGAAAATTCTAAAATCGAATAATATATCGGAAGGTGAGAACGATGAGGAGAAGCAACAATATTTAGCCAACTTAGAAACCCTGCTAAGAGATATCAAGAATAATGAGATGGAGGTTTCTTCCTTAACCATTTATAAAAAGGAACTTATATTACTGAATACCTATGAACCATTTAACCATAGTATTTACAAGATAAATTCATCATTGGAAAATGTGTTCTTCAGTATATTTGAATCGTCAAATGAGGAAAATGATCTTTCAAGATATTTAAAGCTATTAAATGGGTTTTTTTCCACCGTTTCGAGGGGTGCTTTATTATCGACATCGGAAAAGTTTATTGATATTGTTGTTGGGAAGTATCCAAAAGATAAGCAATTGACTGAAATTTTTACAAATATTTACCGTGAATCCCTAGAGTCAAAATTTGCTAAGGAAAATATCCAGCTGTTATTCAATGAACTAAGCTCTTATGATTTGATCCAGTTACTAAATGACTTCATTGAGAATCATTTAAGAGAGGAATCATATCATTTAGAAAATTTTATTGAATCTTTGGTACCAGATGTTACGACATCTGCCCTAACACTACAAAGTCTTTACAGTTTGATCACTTTACAACACAAATTTGTCAAAATGGTTCTCTTATCATTTTTGTTCCTGGATTTTGATAATGATGCGTTTGGAAATAGCTTACACGCATTATTAGATATTCACTATAAGCAAGCGTTATTTCTGAACCTTTATCAGCTGGATAAGAAGTTACTGATACAAAGTATCTACAATAGATCGGGAAGATATTCGAATGGTATTCAGATTTTCAGTTATTCTGAGCTGGCTGGCTATCTCGAATACGAATCTTCTGCAATCTATAATTCGCCAACTATTGAGAATCCTCTAGTAATTTCTTTCATTAACGAATATGTCTTGCATAGTAATTTCGGAAAATCAAATGATAATATCCAGCATTATTATAAATATATTGCAGAACCCTTTTACCATAGAAACAATCTAGTCCAGGAATTATTATTTGCGATGACGTTGTTTAACTGCGGCAAATTTGAACAATCTTACGAGTACTTTACTATCAATGATTATTCTGATATAGCCTCAAATCACCTCCCCAACTTCATCAGCAATATAGAAGAACACAATTTGTGGTTTAACCTCATAAAATCTTTTAAGGCTGATTACCAGAGATCGTCATTCTTTGCTGAGTTATCCAGTTTATTCAAGAGTCGGAATAGACCTGACATTGCTCTTCAATGCATATCCAAATCTGTGGAATATTCAATGAAAAATATCGACTGCAAAGAACCAGCGGAATTCTCCAGATCTCAACATTTATCATATCTGGATCTGCTTATCCATTTCGATATGTTTGAAGAAATCTTGGATGTTTTGAGAATGAGTCAAGGTGCTTTAGATGAGCCAACTAGAAAAGAGTGTTTCGAGAAATTGTTAAATAACCATGAACAAGGGGAAAGATTTTTCAAAGTACTTTTACGTGAATGCGATCTTAAAGGTAAAAACGAATTATTCTTATGCAACTCGGACTATAATATTGTTGATAACATTTTGGCTAACAACTTGACACCCTTGAACTGGACAGCATGCCAAAAGTTGTTTAGTTTCAGAATAATAAATAATAAAATTAGAGAGGCAGCCGAGCTCATTTATGAATATTTGCAACAACTGTCGACCAATGATTACAATATGAAGCTGAAATGTTATCTAATGATAATGAATATTCTAAAAACATTTGATGATGATTTAGATCAATGGTTTTTGAATTCCGGCAAGGCTATTACTTTGGCTGACATCTGCTTTGAGTATGATCTTCTAAAGAAGTAATATATTTAACATATTTGTACATTTGTACATTTTATACTGATCATTGCATAACTATAATATGTATAAAATATAAAGAAAATAAAAAAAAGACCAGATGGTATTGTGATATAGTTTCTGCAGGTGTGCATGTACTGTTAAAGTGTGTGTTGCTTTGATATAAGAAGTAAGAAAAAATAAATAAATAAAAATAGCATAACCGACTTTATTAAAGGTATTAGAAAGACATAATTTTACATTAAATTAAAAACATAATTATGAGATACAATTGAAAATAAAATGATAAGAAAGAAAGCTGTAGCTGATAGCAACTTAAAAAGCGGGGGCAATTTTACTTTCAATCATAATGATCATCTATCACCAATCCACAATAGTAAAGAAAAGGGAGAAAAAATATTATATGTTCAACATTTTTATATTTGATATTAATATACAGGGTCCTTTATTTCTTAATCAAACACGGGGGCATCTGTTTTGAATGCCACAACAGGAAATTTTTTTTTTTTATTCTTATTCTTATTCTTATTCTTGTTCTTAGTTCATCAGACTTAGAATACTTCTTCATTCACTCTTTTTAGAGTTACATGCAACAATTCTCAATTTGTCCACAGATAATGTAGTTTGAGGCTCCTCAGCAGAATTTTCTGCAGTTGCAGCTCCTTCCACAGTTACTTGACAGTTCTTAACTATAAAAGTCCACACATCATCACAAAACCCATATGTATCCAGATTACCTTTTACCGTTAGCTTCGACTGTGCATTATCTTTCAACGTCTCAGACACTACTTTATCAAATGTCTCTAAAACTCTCATAGCTAGCGATGCTTCTATCCTACCATCACTAATCAATGTGTCTAACGCATCTACTAAACTGTTACCAATAGTACTCCTACGGTACAACTCATAATACCCTGGAACTGCCATTTTCTCTTATTTATATTGTGTTAGCCTGAGGATTTGTATGTGTTTTTGAATCTGTTGATTCTTTTCAAGTATTAAAGCTCATTATCCTTAACCAAAAAAAAAAAAAAGTTTTTTCATAATTTTTCAGTTTGCTTCTAAATAAAAAAAAAAAAATTAAAACATCTTTAAAAAGTTGAAATTGATAGGTCACCTGAAACTTTTCTAACCCAATCAAACACATTGGAGCACTCACAATTACGTGGCGAAATGAGTAGCACGATATTCTATAGGTTTAGGTCACAGAAGGATACTTCCAGAGTTCTATTTGATGGTACTGGTCTTACGGTGTTTGATTTGAAGCGAGAGATCATCCAGAACAATAAGCTAGGAGACGGTACGGACTTTCAGCTACGAGTCTATAACCCAGACACAGAAGAGGAGTATGAGGATGATGCGCAAGTGATTCCCAGATCAACTACTGTTGTCGCAAGGAGGTCACCGGCGGCGAAGACGTTTTCAATTCACAGCCGACATAAAGGTGGTATGGCTGCGGCGATGGGAAATGCTACGAGATATGTTACTGGTAGACCCCGTGTATTTCACAATCAGCAGCAAGCACAAGCGCAGCCAAAAGCAGACGCCGCTGCGGTGTCTGGTATGACAGAAGAAGAAAGAATTGCAAGTATGTTTGCTACGCAGGAAAACCAATGGGAACAAGTACAACAAGAGATGTCCACAGCAACACCGGTGATACATAGACCTAACCCGGCAGGTAATAATAACTCAGGTGAAAACGAAGGCCCTCCACCTCCAGGTTATATGTGTTACCGTTGTGGTTCAAGAAATCATTGGATTAAGAATTGTCCAACTAATACAGACCCTAATTTTGAAGGAAAACGGATTAGAAGAACCACTGGTATTCCTAAGAAGTTTCTTAAAAGTGTTGAGATCAATCCAGAAACAATGTCGGCTGAGGAGATGGCAGAAAAGAAGATCATGGTCACAGATGAAGGTAAATTTGTGGTTCAAGTGGCTGATGAACACTCTTGGGAAGATTACCAAAGAAAAATACAGAATAGACTAATAGACAAAAATCAGGCAATTTATCAACCGGGACACTTCAAAGATTTACCTGAAGATCTCAAATGTAATTTGACTGGTGGGTTATTGAAACAACCAGTACGAACAACCAAATGCTGTAAGAAGCTAGCATCCAAGACAGCTATCGAAGATGCATTGCTAGAGAGTGATTTCGTGTGTCCAATATGTGAAACTGAAGACGTGTTATTAGACTCTCTTGTTGAAGATAAAGAAACCCAAAAGAAAGTAGAAGAATTCTTGAAAGAACAAAATAATAAAGATGAGGATAATAAAAGAAAACCAGAAGAAACAGAAGAAAATGATATCGATTCTAAGAAACAGAAGACCGATGGTGCTGAGGGAGAACAAGATACAGGAGCTGGTTCTGCTAGTGTCACTAATTCTCCAGAGAAAACGGGTGCCTCGCCTTCGAAATTACCAATGCCACCGGTGCCGCCCGTTCCATTTGGTATGCCACCTTTTCCAATGCCATTCATGCCATTCATTCCGCCACAACAGAACCAGAATCAAGGATCAAACCAGGCACAGAATCAGAATCAATAATCAAATAGTATTACATAGCCGTTTCCTTATAGATTAAAGCATATTACATTTATTTTGTAATAATTAAAATATTTTTGTTATATTTTATTTTTTTTGTACATAATGGTGTCTTTAAATTGAAACGAAATAAAGTGTTACATAAGTATAATGTAAAAAGATAAAGTTCTAGTTTTTCTATTGGATATCACTTGCGCTGAACTTTACCTTATGATGTCCCGGGTATGATATTTATTGATGTTCTTGTTTATGTTATTTTGATCTTATTTTTTTTTTTTCTTTAAAACTTCTATTTGTTAATAACTAGACCAACAAGGAATGCCACTAAAAGTACACCAATATAGATAATGGAAGAAGAACCTTGGGTTTTCTTCTTATTTCCAGCATTATCTAGTTCTTTTAATGCTTGCTCAGCTCTAATTCTATCCTCTGGATTCACTATATCCTTCATATCAATAACTTTCTCTTGCGATGCTTTAACCAAGGGATCCTCTTTCTTCTCCTCGCCGATCTCCTCATTCTCCTCACTCTTCCTCCTTTCTAGTTCTTTAATATTCTGTTCAACAACATCCGGGAACACTAATTTGAACCTCGTGTTCTTGAATGTATTGTAGTTCATAGACCTTCTGGCTAAAATATGTTTCTCCTGTGTTGTTGTAGTGATAGAACCCGTGGTGTGTTCTTCACTAGTCATAAAACTCAACAGACCATTCAATATCGTCGCAACAGACCAACCGGGATTCCATGTGTCAGGGTGATAATCACTCATAGACAGACACAGCCTTGTGTTCTCTTTGAACCTACCATTAGGAGTAACCATACGAATAGCTGGTGGCTTATAAGGATAATCTGCAGGAAACGTCAACGTCCCGTGATACTGACCACCTTTGTAAGGAGTATCCGGTGGTCCCTCAATAACATAGTGCCATTCTAATATGTTGTCTTCATTCGGTCTAGCAACAATAAATGGTGGAGGATTCTCCACCATCATCTTGTACTCCTTTGTCAATCTTTTCTGAGCCTGTCTGGTAGCCATCTGCTTATCGTTACCTTGTTTTGTAGTAACGTATCTTAATAAATATGGTAATTCAAAAATCTTATTTAAACTAAAAAGTAATGATCTACAACAAAAAAATATCAAAAAGCTTTCCCACACACAAAAAAAATGGGCTTTGAAAGGGAAAAAAAACCAAAAAAACCAAAAAAACCAAAAAAAATGGATCAGCAGCTTCACAAGAACAAATAGCAGAGTCGTAGCAAGAGTATTTTCTTTACTTAATATATACTAGATATTATATATACAGATCTTTAAAACTATTCTACGGGACTACAAATATTTGTAGCTTAATACCATCCTTACATAATATCATTTTACTTAATATTGTAATACAAATAAAAACTTGCCTGCCTACTCTCTTACCCGGTTCTATTATTTTCGATTTCGTTGAGGCGGGGTAAAAAACACCAACCACATTAACAAAAGCAGGGTAACTGTAAGTCGGGTAAATACCCAGACCGGGAAACATCTAATCCGGGTAACCAAGTGAAAAAAATTTTTTTGGGTTTGGGTGAAAAAAAATAAAATTCGAGACAAAGGGACTCTTCAAAATTTTTTTGCGATGAGCATTTAATCCACAAATGAAATAATATTATATTAAAAATTGCGGAGTTTCTTGTTTAGTTACATCTTGATATCTTGATTTTTTATTTATAATTATTATCTATTTCTTACTTGTTTATTTTTTTATTTTTATTTGAAGGTAACTAAATATATACAACAAAAGACTAAAAAGAAAGAAAGAAAAAAAAAATGGAGATGTCTAGTAATAGTATTAAGTTACTGGCAGGTAATTCTCATCCTGAATTAGCTGAGTCTCTGGCTAAGAGACTTGGTATCCCATTATCTAAAGTCGGTGTATACCAGTACTCGAATACAGAAACATCCGTTACCATCGGTGAAAGTATACGTGATGAGGATGTCTACATCATCCAAACCGGTATCGGTGAGCAAGAGATCAACGATTTCCTAATGGAACTGCTGATATTGATCCATGCCTGTAAAACAGCATCCGTTAGAAGAATCACTGCTGTTATTCCAAATTTCCCTTACGCAAGACAAGATAAGAAAGATAAGTCACGTGCACCAATCACAGCCAAGTTAATTGCCAATCTGCTGCAGACTGCTGGTTGTGACCATGTTATCACCATGGATCTTCATGCGTCTCAGATCCAGGGGTTTTTCCACATTCCTGTCGATAACTTGTATGCTGAGCCAAGTGTGTTGGATTACATTAAGAACAAGACCGATTACAAAAACTCTGTCTTGGTGTCCCCAGATGCTGGTGGTGCTAAGAGAGTTGCCTCTCTTGCCGACAAGTTGGACTTAAACTTTGCATTGATCCATAAGGAGAGACAAAAGGCTAATGAAGTCTCCAGGATGGTTCTTGTTGGTGATGTCACCGGTAAGTCATGTCTATTAATCGATGATATGGCTGATACTTGTGGTACTTTAGTGAAAGCATGTGATACCCTAATTGAACATGGAGCCAAGGAGGTTATTGCCATCGTTACCCATGGTATTTTCTCCGGCTCTGCAAAGGAGAAGCTACGTCACAGTCGTTTGTCTAGAATTGTGTGCACCAATAGTGTTCCTGTTGACATTGACCTGCCGATCGTTGATCAAATTGATATAAGTCCTACATTAGCTGAAGCTATTAGAAGACTACATAATGGTGAATCTGTTTCTTACTTGTTCACACATGCTCCTCCAATATAGAATGACGATCACATTATATGATGATCTTTTCTAACACAAATTTTATAATACATCCTTGTAGAATAGATTATTTTCAAATGTTATATTTTCATATTTCAACAGAGAAACGATACAAAGGGAAACTTTAGTATAAAGAACATAATTTTATTTGTGCAAAAATTTGTTTTATTCGAAAATTTCTGTGTAAAATAATAATAAAATTGGGAATATCAAGTTATTTGTTTGCTATGAGTTTTAGATCATACGTAAATTAATATGAAATTTGATTAAATATATAGAAAGGTAAATTAAATAATGGTTATACATGTTAATGACAACTTCGATCTGAATATTAATTTTAAAATAAATGGAAGCAAGGAATAGGAATTATTGTGCTTAAATTAAACGAGTAATTAAAAGAAAAGAGAATAAAAAAATTAGGCATTATATTTGATCGACATGTTCCGATGTTGGAATATATTAACTTCAAATGAAAAAAAAGGTTGGCAAAAAAGAAAACAAAACACAAATAAAGGATTAATTAGAAAAAGTAACAACAGAAAGCCCATGTTTGAACAATTATGTGTGCATATAAGTATTAAATGGCGAATATTATTAGAGATTAAACTCAGTTAGTAAATGAAGAGATCAAAAGAATAAAAAATAAAAAAACAAACAAAATGGAATATGTGCAGCCTGTTTATATGTTTGACGCCATAAAATGTAGGAATTTAGATTTCCTTTTAACAGAATTGTTTCTTTTTCTGTCGGCGTTTATATTTGAGGAATCTTGATTGGCTGTTGGCTTACGGGCTCTAGCAGGAGAAATTCTTTTTTCTACCAAAAATTCGTGACGTAACCATTTCTCATAGGAAATCATTTTATCAATATTTTCACTATAGTTACAAGCAGCAGCAGCATTGTTTTTAGTATTATCCAGTATTTCTGAGTAAAATAAAACATAGGCTGTTATTGGATTATTTGGCTCTCCAACAAATTTTATGACTGTTTCTTCTGAAATAGACTCAATAGTTTCATCATCATACAACAACCAACCATATTTTTCATGTTTACAAATTGAGACATAGTGGCCATGTGTTGGGCTTCCTCCAACATGGAGAACGATTCCTGATAGTTCATATTGTTTATTTATCGCACCCTCAAATGAGCAGACATTTAGATTCAGTGGGTAATGAATAGCATTAAACAATTTGGCATTAGTTAGCCCATTACATTTAAATCTTTTCAAATGCAGAGCCAGTATCTTAGGTAATTTTTGGAAGCCAACTGATTTTTCCGCTTCCTGAAGCCCCAAACATTCATTACAATAAAATTTATTTGAACCACCAAGAATTTCCCTTTGGTGAAAATTGTGGAAAATATCTTGGATATTAATAGCTTCATCAGTTTGACTTTCAATAGGGAAATCCAAGAATGGTTCTTCGTTTGAAACAACAGCATCACAGGTGAGGCATTTAATCCTATTCAATAGAGTACCTTCAAAATAATCTTTCACAAAATCCTGTTCACAGTTCTCTGTATTTGGTGAAGAGCCATCTAAGAGGTTATCTTTATAGCTTTTCGTATATTCACTCATCTGATTCAACAGAAAGTTTAAAAATTCATGCGCATCTTGTTGCATTGTGGTATCAAATAGAGGGTTCTGTCTTTTCAGTAATTTTACAAATTCAATAGGAGAAACAACACCACTTAAATATTTGTTTTCCGCAATACACTCCATAAGATCTTTCAATGCATTATAAATGTGGTGAGCTTGATTAGGATATATTAAGTGATCAATGTTCAGAACAGGTCCATGAATTAAAGCCAACTTTTTCCGTGTTTCGACATTAAGTTCATTACTCCAAGTTGTGATGTTTAAATAGGCTTCTGAGTAAGCCTTATTTATTTCTGGATTTCCTACAAGAATACGTTCACATCCACTATGTAATCTTGCTGCAACAGGATCGGTGTTGATAAGCTCAGAACTATTTGTTGGTGGAGAAGGAGTTTGTTCTATATTACTGATTGCTGCTCTTGCAGAACTTGATTTACTTCTCTCTTCCATATGTGAGTCACGGCTGGGACTTAGCGGTGGTCTCTCGTGACTATTACTTTGAGCACTATTACTTCTGGATTTGTATAATTCCTTGAAGAAGCTTCTTCTATTATCTCTTCTTTTCTTTTCCATATCTTTTGGTTCTATGTTGCTGATAGCTCTTTGATATTGTGGTTTATGTGGTACCGGTGCTGTAGGCTGACCTTGTTGTGGTGATTGCAGTATTGGTGATTGCAGATCTGAACCCGGCAAATTTGATTCCTGGTGCAGTGTGGTATGATTAGGGACATATGTGCTTAGACTCTGAGTAGATGCATAGCTTCCGGTAGATGAATCTTCCTCCTGGTTCATCAATTCACATATGTAGTTTCTAGGGTTATTAGCGACATAGTCTTCCATGCGGACTCTACTTTTCAAAGGATATCTTTCAGGAAACTCCAGTATACGTCTTCTGAACCCAGGTAAGTTAAAGATACATTGCAAAACAGAGTTACAATAACAAGTGTTACCAAAATTTTCGTATCCGAAAAGTTTATTAGACCCATCACCAAATGGCAGCAACGTTGTAATGTTAGTCTCTACCCCCACTGGTTCATATTCATTATCATTTAGGAAGTTGTCTGGTGGTGTAATAGGTTTAGTCGTGGTAGTATAGTTTTTCTCACTGAGATCAGTGAAAATTCCCTCACTCAAAGATGTCAGATTACTGCCATTGACACTGTTATCATTACTAGTATTCATTATGGGGCTATTCATTGAAGCAGGTTCTGATATGGAGACACGTTTGGGGTTTGGTAAAACCCTAGGCTGTCTAGCATCCAATGGTTTGGCTTTATCTTTTTTCCTCTTTCTTTCATTTTCATGATGTGTACCTAAATCAGGTGCTATATGTAATAACTTTTTAAACATTTTAAAACGAATAAGCTTGTTTGCTTTATTAAATCATAAATAAGTATAGTAGTGAGCTCAGTATTCCAAAACTAAACGATCTTTTATTATTATACTTTTTTTTTTTTTTTTTTTTGATGATCTTTTTTAAGAATTTAGTGAATCATTTGATAATCAAGCAATTGAAACGTTTTTATGTATAAACTATTTTGTGCTTGGATAAAGAGTTTTGAAATCACTCAACAAAGTTCAATGAAGAATAAAACAAAGAAAGAAAGAAAAAAAAAGAAAAGCAGGATCTTCGATGTAGTTATTGTGGGAAGCTTCTGTATATTGATTTACAATATCATACACGACATTACTTCCAATCTTCCCTCATTTGTCTGTACACCAAAATAACATTGTTGTTATTTTCTTACGATGGTTTGCCTAGGAATCTATCCCAAGCACCAAGTGCAGGAATGGGAAGAGATGGCTCAAGCGGTTTTTGATACAAAAATAAAGAAAGAAGCTCGGTAAATCGCTCCCTTACTTTAGCTCTAAGCTCATCGAACATGGACTTGTACTGTTCTTCCGCAGTTGTTGAGCCTCCTTCCTTATCCACCAGGAAGAACATCTCTCCCCTCTTCGTGTCCTTGTTAAGAAGAAAGTGGTAGGACAGGTAATTTGTAGTGGAAAGAGTGTATTAAAAATGTATTTATAGTGTACTCGGGGAGGAAAAAGTGGAGCAAACAGAATTCAAGTAGAGAAGGTTCTGTTTGTCCCCCACGGAATGGAATAGAAGAAGTTCTTTCCTACTTCCCCCTTTATTAAGAAACTGGTCCCCTACGAAAAAAATAAATAAACAGAGGTAGACAAGAGAGACAATTGCTCCGGGGAGGGGATCAAACTTCACAAGATAAAAGATGCAGGTGCTTTTGACAAGGTATATTTTAGGAAACACGGAAATAAAAAGCACATGAACCATATGACGTATATTTTTTTTTAATATGACCCTTCTCCTCTTGTATAAGGCTATCAGTTGAGATATTTTTTTATTCTTTTACTTTTAAAAGAGTGTCCGAGACTTGGATAAGAACCAGAGTAACAAGGGTGGAGAAGTTAACATTGGGTAATCGAACACAAAAAAAATACGGTAAAAGCAAAAGTAAAGTGCATTATCTTTTAATTTCTTTTTTTTTTTTCTAACTATGTATTATTAAATAATCTTTATTCATCTTCTTCTCTTGGGTCACCGATACCGTCTTCGTAAATGGCAAATATACATTCTGCCTCAGGTAGGCAAGGGGAGTCTACGACTTTACAGTAACGTTGGCTTCCTCTACCTTTCTTGAACCCTAGTCTAGTGGTTGAAGAATGTGCCATAATGTTACCACCGATCGGTTTCTTAGGGTCTGGGTTAAAAGTCATACCACCGTCTACTTGTGCGACGACTTGGTTTGTCACCACCACAGCAACACCAAATTGATCCGCAAGTCTTTGTAGTGCTCTCATGAATTTGGCCAGGTGCATTTGTCTTGCACTTAGCTCACCACGACCGGAGAAATCCGTTCTGTAAAGTGCCATCACTGAGTCGACAATGATTAGGGAAAATCTTGACTCGCTCATCATCTGAGCTGCTGCATCTAGCAGTCTCAGTTGATGATCAGCGTTGTAAGCTCTTGCGTATGCAACGTTATTTAATGCATCGTCGGGATCAAGGCCGAATCTTTGGGCAATCGATACCAACCGTACTGGTCTGAAAGTACCTTCTGTATCGATATATAAACATTTACCTTCACCTCCACCAATATCCAACGGTATCTGACATGTCACTGCCAATGTATGGCACAGTTGTGACTTACCTGTTCTGAACTCACCGAAGAGCTCCGTGATAGACCCTGTTTCGACACCACCACCCAGCAAAGTATCCAAGTTTTTCGAGCCAGTGGTTAGACATATCATTTCTGATCTTCTCATATGGAAATCTGCGGCCGTAACAAAACCCATCGGCACTAGCCTAGCCGCTTCATTTAATAGCCTATCAGCCTTGGTCTCTGATATACCTTTGATTTCAAGTAAATCCTTTCTTGGAGCGTAAGCAACTGCCTCTACTGTATGTAACCCACTCTCCCTCAGTTTTTTAATATCAGTTGACGTTATACCATTTACTTGTAGTTTTTCTAATGGAACAAATGACACCAATGCTACATCTTCCTCCTCCATAACTGCTTCGTCATCATCTTGACCGTGATGGAACAGCTGCTGCTCTCCACCATTGCTTGAAGATTGTGTGGTCTCAGCTGGAGCAGTAGACATTAAGGAGACATTCACCTGGGAGTCGGGTACTGCCTGTATTTGTTCTTGTTCAACTTGTGACATTAGCGTACTATTCTTTTTATTTATTTCTTTTAAATCTGTGGCTAACTAGACTTAGATCAAGATATTCTTAGAGGAAAACGATTACTAACCTTCCTGCTCTGGCTGTGTTGTTCTAATACAAGTATAGACTTTTTAAGAAGAAGTGGCAAAACGATCTCATCGGATTGATGAAATTTTACTGACTTATAAAAAAAAAAATTGAATATTTACACGAAAGAAAAACAACGCGTAAATTGACATAAACCAAAATGGAAAATATGTAAACAAACGAAATTGATTTCATATAGTCGTAATCAGGCGGTGTATTCGTGCCTGAGGACACTAGTCGGGTGGTGTGGGGTGGGAGCTTATATTATATCCATGAAACTCAAAGTAGTAATATTATTATATCATGATTATACAGCGTTAATGAAACGTAAAGAAAGAAAAAATTAACACTGATTGCATTACATTATATACAAGGAACGCTAAGTTACATATATGTAGTTAAAAGTTGGGATTCTAATAAAAATAAAAAGAGATCATTATCACAATATCACTAACCAAGAGGTACAAAAAAATTAATCATACTAATTTGATTCTTGTTAAGGATAATATATTGTATGGATATGAAAACAACAATTTCTTTTTCTTTATTATGTCTTTTTTTTCTATTTCGCAAAAACAAACAACTTAATAGGAACTTATTGTCAAACAAAACAAATAGGAAATTAAATATTTTTTTTTTCTTCAGAAGAAGTAGAATAGAAGGGAATAGTTAGGGGGAACGCCCTGTTTTCCCAATCATGCAAATTAGAAAGTTCTTCTTTTTTTTGTATTTTTTTTTTTATATTACGATAATTCGTTCTTCTATTTTTGCTTGCTTTTTTTAAAAAAGAAAAATCCATTATATTCATGAAGAAACCCCATTAATATTAATATTAGACGTCATGTGTGGGGCAGATGGATTATCATAAATAACATCAAAAAAACGGAATTGAAAAGTATTGGAAGTGCAAGTAGGAGGGGAACAAAAAGTTGATTTCAATTTGATATCAATTTGATTACTCCAAAACCTTATCCTTGACACCAGTCCATACACCAGCCGTTGTAGCGACAATAGCAGAAGCATATGCCATAGGTTTCAAACCCTTGGAAGATTTGAATAGTGCACCAGTCAGGCCACCGGCGACAACAGAACCCACAATATCGTGCTTACCTCTGAATGCATCAATAGAAGAGTTGATCAAATTGTAGGTTAGAGCCAAGACACCTGCGTTATTACCCAAGAATGGACCTCTCTTAGTAACATGATTAAGGATTGTGTTCAACTGAAGCTTACCTGGAGCATTTGGAGGAATATTCTTAACACCTTGCACAAAACCGGAAAGACCACCGATACCTAGACCCATAAGGTAAACGGCACCAGTACCGTAACATAGATCATCAGTCCAACCACGAGAAGGAATCAAACCTTGAGAACCCTCCATGGTAGACAGTTGTTCTTCTTCCAGATCAAGATATTCAACACCTCTTTCAAGACCAGCTAGTGGATGTAGACGAGCAGGATCCAAAGCACCTGGAGTAGAAATTATATTGGAAATATCCGTTAATTGAGAGGTATCAAACCCTAAATCCTTCTTATTCTCCTCCTTCTTTTCAACATTTGTCTCAACAGACTTACCAAATAACCACGACGACATTGTATTTATTAATATGTATTCCTTTTTTTTATCTTTTTTATTACAGCTTATTGACTTATTGTATCTTCCTTGTCTATCAATAGAAGGTAATGTTATGTACTCTTGGACTTATCCTTTATTTCAATTCGATAGAAAATAAAAAATTAAAAGACTCTTTCACTCTCAACCTTCACACTCTAACACTTTATCGTCTGAATTTGACAAAAAAAATTGAGAGAGAGAAAAAAAAAAAAAATGAGAAAAGCGTCGTCAAATTGACACACACAAAATTTCAACAACACCGAGAACAGAGAAAAAAGCTTTTCTACAGATGTGTCTGTGGGAATACGGTCTAGTCTTCATTACCCTCCGCTCCCCTCTCTCTCTTAACTCGTTTTCTAACAGTAATATCGTGTGGGATAATACACCATGTGAAATAATTTGGTAATAGTGATAATGACAAACTTCTAAGCAAAAGAAAGCGGTTAGCAAAAAAGTATGGTAGCTCAGGGGAGGCAGAATGTTAAGTGAGTACTGCAATTTCTGTAAAATATTAGTTATGTTTTATATTCTCATTATATTTTACTCTATTTTTTTGCTTGTGCAACCAGGTTTACTGATAAAATTACTGTAGTAAAGATAAATGATGATTTAGATGTTTTTTTGCTATTGACAAATTTCTCTTATTTTTCTATGTTCTTGTCACCTTAAAAAAGGTATAAATAAGACAGAATATTTTGTATGCTGGGTTAAAATTGTTTTCTTTTCTTTCTTGTCTCTTGTATAAAAGCAGATAAACATAATCACAATGAAGTTTAGTATCTTGAAATTCCTTGAAAAAAAGAAAATGCCAGCGTCTACTGCAATAGAGACCAAAGTTCCAGAGATAAAACTGAAACCAATATTGTTGTTACCAAATAGCTTGAACAATTTTGACCCAAACCTTCATATTAAATTTGATGACTTGCCGGAAACTAACCATAAGGTTCAAAAACATCCTAGGTTCGAGAAACGTATTGGTTTTGAGAGACAGGATTTATCCTCGTTTGAAGAAATCAATAAGAGGATCATTGAGGAACTGAAGAAACCTATATTTGCTCCAGGAGACTTTGATATGTTGAAAACTCCAAAGACTTTTTACCCCGTTACATTATTGGACTAAACGAACCGACCTTTACAACATATTTATTTATCTTGTTTTATATAATTATAAGGCTTCAAAAAGTACATATATTCATATGTTTATATATATTAATTAACATTCTATCTTCGACTTTTTAACTGGATTATTTACAGTATCATTGTCCGCTTGTTCTAGTTCTCGTTTCTTAGCCTCTTTGGCGGCTTTTTTCTCAAGAGCTTTTTGTTCACCTAGCTTCTTTTTCAGTAATTTCTCCTCTTCTCTGCGCTTGATTAGATAAGCAGTGGGATCCTCTTTAGCCTCGCCATCATCGTTGATTAAATTGGCAATATAATCCAGGTCGTCAACATTCTTGCATTGAGCAAAGTACTGGAAGAACTTGGATTTACCAGGAACCAGCCTCGATAACATGTACTTCGTATTACCTATATTGTTATCAAATTTTTTGGCAATCTCTAAAAATTCTTTTACAGCAATATTCCATGGTTGTACATCATTAGAGAATACTGTAGGATTGGCTTCGGCTGACTCAGCGATCATTCCCCCAAGTTCCTTATTATACGAAAACAAGGACTCATACTCTTTTCTATCTTTTATGGCACCGTTTACAATCATCGAGACATTGTTTTCCTTACAAACCTTGAAGATGCTGTCCACATAGTCTCTAATCGGTTTTTCTCTGTTTCTCATTGGGGTTGTTCTGCAGTGCACAGTCAAGTTGGAAATACCAGTGGCACATATCATTCGTACAAGTTTCAAAGTTTCTTCTTCCGATTCTAATATTCTTATCTTACAAGAGATTGGCTTGTTATTAGGCTTACCTACTTTTTCAACCAGCTCGGTTAATATTGAACATAAGTGTTCCGGTCTTTTCAGCAGTGCTGCACCCATACCTGAATGGATGGAGAAATGTTTCGGACAGCCACAATTCAAATCCACACCATCCACATCATCTATAATTTTCAAAGCTGCATCTCTTGCAAGTTCCGGATCAGAAGAACCCAGCTGAAAGATCATCTTCCCACTCTCCAGTTCTGGGAAAGTCCGGAAAACCACATTATTGTGAGCATTCGGAAGTACGTGGTCAATAGTATTTAGTGTGGTATTCACTACTCTTTCGGTTTGTAGTAGTTTCTTGTCCACTATCTCGGGAGACCACACCAAATCTGCACCGTATTTCAAAGATAATAGTCTGGTAGGCAGTTCACCTGCTCTAACCATAGGTGCCAGTACTAATTTCCCCGAATATGTTACCATTTTCCTCAGTATGTTTAGTTTAAGTGAGGTCAAAACCATGTAACAAAGAAATGAATACTGTCGTAAGCGGTCGATCAAAAATATAAGCTCATCGGCATCGGTTCATCACAGTTTGAATTATTCTAATTTTTTTTTTTTTCCAGTTTTTTTCAGTTTTCTTTCTTTCTTTTTTTTTTTTTTTTTTTTTTTCAAAAGCCGGGGCCTAGAAACGCTCCGTAGTAATTTAACATTACAGCCGACTAAAAGAAATTAAATACGTAATTTTAATTTGACACAAAAAAATACTTTTTAAAGTATATTAGTAAAGGGTTATACTTACTCGAGACTTGGACAAATACAGTCACAAATCTAATTTGCCTAAACTAATTTGCCTTTATTCTAAGCCTCGAGCGAATAAAAACTAAAATATCGGAATTTTATTGAACGCAATCATTATAATATATTTTCTTATTTTATTTCCTTGTATACAAGTATTCTTTTATTGTTTATTTATTTAATATATAGTAATAAAAAGGAAAGCTGTAGGAATAAAAATAAAATATAGGTATTGAATAGTAAGGGGAGATAAGAAAGTCATTGATAATATAAACCGGCTATATTGAAAATGACAATTTTTTTTTTTAGCGTACATATGAATAGTAGTAATAATTTTGGTTCGTAGAATAATGCAGAGGGGGGTCATAAAATGGTATAGGAATATAGTTGTTTTTTTCTTTTCCTTAATTCCGTCAAAACAATATCTCTATCCTTGATATATTTTATTTTTTTTATTCTGTATTATAGTTTATCAAAAAAAGGTTAGAAATGTAATAAAAAAATTTGGAGCGGAACAGAGAATATTGCTTTGAAAGCAAACTAAAAAAAAAAGAAAAAAGAAAAAGCATGCAGAAAGTTGGGCTTATTTGTATATTATTGGCTTGTTGAATTTCAAAGCCACAGAGGGTCTTCTGTGGTGGTGTCTTCTACAGTCACCTCTAGAAGACAAACTTGAACTACTATTAGCACTGCTAATATGCTCACATTGAACCAAATTAGATATCTCTTCCTCCTCGTCTATAATATCACCAGCGACGTTACCTGCCATGGCATTTGAAGAAGTAGTTGTATCTCTGCTATTGATCTGTTGTTTGCAGTCATTGTTAAACAAGAACAAGTTGTTCGAGTTCAGGGAAGATATAGAACCGTGTCTTGAAGACAAAGGAGACCTGACATTGAGTTCTGTAAACGAGTTTCTTTTGTTTTCGTCTCCGTGTATAATCAAATGGGCATCCAATGGTAAATTTGAGCCACTAACATTAGAATTATCACTCATCTCTAGCATAATATCAGTATATTTTCTCATATAAAATAAAAAAGAGGTAAGTTGTATTTTTCTCAAAAAATCAAAAAGAGGTGTGTAAAATTCTAAGGCTCTTTTCCTAAAAAAATGTTTTTATAACGCAAACAAAAAAATGTTAGACGTATCTTATTGATTAATTTTTTTTTCTTCGACTTATATTATATAAGGTAGTATTTTTTTTTCCTTGTGATAAAAAGTTACCTGATTTTCTTATATTACTTATATATATATATATGTATTTGGTCTTGAATTGATTTCACTTTAATCAAAGGGATGTGATTAAATTTTTCTTTCTTTTCTTTATTGCGTTTTTTTTTTCTTACCGTCCGGGGTCCTAGTGCAATTGCAAAACTAATCACAATGGGGAGGGAGAAAGAAGAAATCTCTGCTCTATCAAATTCTCTCTGTGTTTTCTGTGCTGTGCATCTTCATTTGTCCCAATGGGTTTTCTTTTTACTTCACCGCATTGTGTATCTCTCTCTATCTCTATCTCTCTTTCCGGTTTTTTATTTTTCTTGGTACAGCCTAAATTGGCTTCCACAGAATGCTTCCAACGACTAAGCCCAATGTGTCTACCTATCGTTTGTTGAAAAGGGAAATTGACCCCCCCTCCCTTCTCTATCTCCCCTCCGTACCGTGTTGTATATTTTATTTCTCCGACGGGGGGGGGATGTGGGACAAACGCGGTATCCTGATATTCTAGAAACAAAATTCAGGGACATTTTCCGGGTGATTTAAGGGGTACAAACGCACTTATGACGTCTTTCAACAACTATTTTTGTTACGTACTTATGAGTGTAATGCGCATGTTGTGCATACGGCGTCAAACTACACAAATATAAAACGGACATCAATGTACGACACAGAAAAATAAGTGTAAACCTTTCTATCCCTCTTCCCACCCCCACCCCCACAATATTTTTTTCTTCTTCCCTCGTAAAAATGACTTCCCTCGAACACACTAGTACGTAATTGCATTTGAAGTGCCTACACACCCATGCACAGTCTCTCTCGCTACACCACCCCCTCAGAACAATAAACTCTTCCAGGGAGTGTCTATAATATGTCCATAAGTATTTTTTTCTACATACTTTTGACTGAAGAGAAGGAAATGTCCCCCCCTCCCCCACACATACTGCCCCGCAAAAAAAATTTTTTTTCTTAAAAAGAATAAATCATCGAAAGGGAGAAAAGGGTGTTGTATATGTGAGACAAGATATTAGTATGGAATGTGTGGGTGTAATTTGGCCGTGGGGAGGGGGTGCCGGACCCAGGAAGATGTGGACACAAGGAGTTTTGTTCGCGTAATGTTGCTTATTGGGAAGAACTTCTATGACATATTTTTATTTTTTGTCCTTAAACGAGGGATGGATGAGCTTTTGGCTTTTTTTACGTCTTCAAAAAACTGAAAACCATGATTTCAATTCTGTTTCTTAAAAGACCGAATATACTTCTGTACGTAAAATAGTCTCGTGGTATATACCGGGTAAATATTTCTTTGATTTTTACCGGGTAAATAATTTTGGAGGGTAAAAAAAAAAAAGGGGAGCGGTGAAGGGGGTTCGAAGAGCTAAAATAGAAAAGCTGAAAAATTAAGCGATTTTTTTTGTTTAGTGAAGACAAAAAAAAAACCTAACAAACGAATCGGGAATTGAGAAAGTGACTCAATTTTATTAGCTTTTTACTATTTTTATTTGAAGTTTTAGACAATGGTATATTAAGAAGGCATCGGATCAAAATAAATAAGTAAAATATAACAAGAAAGATATGAAGTTTTCACATTCGTTACAGTTTAACTCTGTACCGGAATGGTCTTCTAAATATATTGCGTATTCACAATTGAAGAAACTTATCTATGCACTTCAGAAGGAGAAATTGTACTCTAGTGGCTCTTCTGATAATTTGACTGTGGCGTCCAATGAAACACAGCCATTGTTAGAAGTAAGAGATGATGAGAATGGGTCTTATATACGGAGGTTTGTGCAGGCATTAGACTATGAGGTTAAAAAAATAGAGAAGTTCTTCTTATCGCAGGAGACTGGGCTGATTGCAAACTATAATGAGCTGAAGGATGATGTGAAAGAGTATGAACAGGAACTATCGTCAGCTAACTTTTTGGTTCCGGCGCAGTCCTATGCTGGAGGTCCACCTCCAAATAATGTGAGAAGGAGACGGTTGAGTAGCACGTCGTCTGTAGAGAGTAATAACTCATTACCTCCCTCTATAGACTCGGCACCAGCTTTGACGTCTGGGATGCTACATTCACAAACACAAGATAATGAAAATGTGCTAGCTGGAGGGATAAACACCCAGAAGTCTAGGGAAAGTACGCTCAATAACAATTCGGTCAGTTACTATGATCCTATGAACTCACAATTGCAACACAAAGTGACATTGAAGAAAAGATTAGTGATGATATTTACCCAGTTATCTGAATTGAAAGATTATATCGAGCTGAATCAAACTGGTTTCTCCAAAATTTGCAAGAAGTTCGATAAATCTTTGGATACCGCTATTAAAAAACCATTTTTGAAAAGTTTAGAAGAGAAAACACATGTGTTTAACTCTGACACTATCAAGCGTATCCAGGCAACTATTCGTGAGACTGTGGTTACTTATGCCAGACTGAGTGAAGATCTGATCCCAATCACCCTGGAGGGACTCAATCACCATAGTGGAAGGTCGACGGATCAACAAGACGGACAATCTCTTGAAATTACTGAAGATGAACTTGTGGATTATGAAAAGGCTGAGGAAGAACTATCAGAACATTTAAGGGATCATGTTGTGTGGGAGAGAAATACTGTCTGGAAGGATATGATCAATTTGGAACGAAAATCACAGACTGCCAAGATGCAAGACAAGTCGCAGAGTTCATTCGGTTATAAGAAGAAGAAACTTCTAATTAAGGAGACCGATGGAGGTGTTGATTTTCAAACAGAAGCAGACGATGGTAATAATGTTGTATTACCAATGACTGTTAGTGATGCCGTAAAATTAAGTCCAGTTTCGTATATTAAATTAATACTTCACTCACAGAAACTGGTAAGATTCTTAATAATCGCCTCTGTTTTCTTATTACTCTTGAAAATATCACCATTCGAAGAAGAAAAACAATCTAACTGCTTTGCAATTCTGGTTTTTGCATCGTTACTGTGGGCTACTGAAACTATACCATTATTCGTGACATCTTTGTTTATTCCTCTATTGGTAGTAGTATTACCTGTTTTAACAGACCCACGTACACATGAAGATATGAACGCAAAGGAAGCTTCACAGTATATTTTATCGACTATGTGGTCCAGTGTCATTATGTTACTGCTTGGTGGTTTCACGCTGGCAGCTGCTCTTTCTAAATACAACATTGCTAAGGTCCTGTCAACTTATATTTTATCCTCAGCAGGCACTAATCCCCATATTATTCTATTGACTAATATGGGGGTTGCTTTATTTGTGTCTATGTGGGTGTCTAATGTTGCTGCGCCCGTGCTGTGCTACTCAATTGTTCAACCATTGCTTCGTACTTTGCCAACAAAGAGTTCATATGCCAAATCGTTAATTTTGGGTATAGCATTGGCCTCCAATGTCGGTGGTATGGCCTCACCAATTGCTTCCCCTCAAAATATCTTCTCCATTGGTATAATGGACCCAGCTCCTTCGTGGGGTGAATGGTTTTTTGTAGCTATCCCTGTTTGTTGTGTTTGTATTCTCGGAATTTGGATATTGTTGACTTTAACATTTCCACTAGACCCTTCTTTAAAAATATTAAGATTACATCCAATAAGAGATCCATTCACTATTAAGCAATGGTTCGTATCCATTGTTTCTATAACCACAATTGTTCTATGGTGTCTATCTAATAAAATTTCCGGTGTACTTGGAGAAATGGGGATAATCTCCATTATCCCCCTAGTTATCTTCTTTGGTACCGGTCTTTTGACATCTGATGATTTTAATAACTTTATGTGGACAATTGTTGTCTTAGCAATGGGTGGTACAACCTTAGGTAAGGCCGTCAGCTCTTCGGGTTTATTATCTACTGTGGCTGCAGTCATTAAGGAATCTGTCGAAGGTCAACACATTTTTGTTATTGTTTTGATTTTTGGCTTAGTGATATTAGTCATGGCAACATTTATCTCTCATACTGTTGCCGCGATGATTATTGTGCCTTTGATGGGTGAAATTGGTGCTGATCTGCCAGGAGACCACTCAAGATTATTAATTATGATTGCAACCTTATTATGCTCTGGTGCAATGGGTCTTCCAACATCTGGTTTCCCTAATGTAACTGCAATCTCTATGATCGATGAAGTCGGTGATAGATATCTGACTGTTGGAACCTTCATTACAAGAGGTGTACCAGCTAGTTTTATAGCATATATTGTTATTGTCTCGTTAGGTTTCTTCCTCATGAATTTGATTGGATTATAATGTTATTCTGGTGTTGGACGATAACTAGAGACAAGCATGGAATTCAATTCTGTAAAAAAAAGAAAACTCTCATAATTATATATTTTATGTTAATGAAATATATATATATATATTATTGAAATGCATACTGAATTAAATATGGTAGAAAAAATGAATAAGTTTAATATATGTGTTAAGCTGTTAGGAGGGAAATGCAATATAAGAAATTTTACTCGCAACCAAAATATTTGCTATCAATAAATCTTGTTAGTGCCCAGTTGGATTTGTGGTTCTTTAGATCTTCTTTAGTAACTACTACGGCAGCAGATATTTTAACCTTATTACCAAAGGCATTTAGAATACGTCTGGTACCTAGTTCGGTAGCCATGTAAACAACGATATGGATATTTTCTAATTTAACCTTATGATCTAAAAGAACTTGAATTGCCATAATCATTGCTGCACCACTGATAATTTGGGCCTCTAATATTAGAACTTTTCTGTAGTTGGTTATATCTTTTGGAATAAATTCACAATGCAATTGGGGTTCTCCTGTTTGAGAATCCGACTGGATTAGTAGTTTACCAATGGCCATATTTGGAATAGCCTTTTTCAAAGCTCTCATAAAACAATCACCAGATCTAATAGTACTGATAGCAGTAACTAATTCATAATGACACATCATTTGATTTTCTAATTTGTACCCCTCTGGTGTAGTGATAGTATAGTTGTCTTCGATAGGAACATCATTTAGAGCATTTGCAATTAAAATGGTAGCAATTCTATCAAAATAGAACACAAAGTCAGCTCTATCCAAAGTTCTATCCAAAAGCATTGTATGGATAGCTTGAACTTGGTTAGTTTGTGGAAGTATATGTAAGTTCGAGTAATCACTTAGCGCTCTAAGGTCTGATTGGCCCAATTTTACTAATTCGTTAATGTGTTCCTCAGATTTAATTTCCAGCTTTGACTCAATGTGATTAATTAATAAACCTACAGCAACAGAATTGTCACTGATTGAAGGTACAATTGCATCAGCATTGTTCATAGTTGGTCTGACATATTTGACAGCATCAGGCTTAACAAACCTTTCCCATTGTAGCAAGCAGCCATCTAGATCCCGACCTCTGGAGACAATATCTCTAGCAAGTCTTCTTGCAAGACAAACATCAAGATCAGCATCAACATAAATTTTCAAATCCATCAAATCTAGAAGCCTTTGGTCATATAAGGCATAGATACCCTCTATAACAATAACACTAGCACCATAAATTTGAATATGTTTATCTGGATCTCTGTTATGGTTAACAAAACTGTAAACTGGGATCGTTGTTTTTTTACCTTCCTTCAAGGCTAATATACATTCATAAGCAAGGTCCATATCGATCGCGGAAGGTTCATCAAAGTCATATTCATTATTAAAAGCTCTCTTTCTGTCCTCAGCAGATAGTGGTTTGTAGAAGTTATCCAATGAAATTAAGACAGTCCATGGCACATTAATAGAGGAAACAATTTTGTTGGCAACACTAGTTTTACCTGAACCAGATGTACCACCAACACCGATTATATAAGGAGTCGTCCAAGGTGGAATGTATTGATGCTGATCAGCTCTAGCAAGTACTGAACTCCGACGCCTTGGTGTCACTTTTGTTCTGGTCATATCATAAAAATGAAATAAGTTATATTTTCAAGTTAACAAGCCTGTTTTCAAAAGGGGAAAATCAATATGTCAGTGATCTTCAGGAGAACTATCAAAAAAAAATTTTCTTTCTTTTTTACTATAGTCGATACACGATTGCCAGACCTTTTAATTGATTGGTATAGTGAATAAGTCTTAATATACTAACAATGAAGAACAATTACACTAGTTGGGACGTTATCCTTTGCTTGTAGATCAAGTAATCCTTAGTTGTTGCTTAATTTTGTTTTTTACAAAATTTTTGCGATGAGCATCGGAAGAATTTTTTTTTTTGTTTCTTTCTTTTTTTGACCTGTGAAAAATCTAAAATCGTCAAAATTCAAAATAATGTACAACAAATAGGTCATCGGAAAGGTTAATTTTCCTATACTCGAGGTTTCAGCACGCAGGACTAGAAATTAATATTGCTATTGGTTATTTATTAATTGAAACTTGGGTAAAAAGGACGAGAAAAAATGGCACAACCCAATGAACAATCAAATATAGAAACAGTAAGGCATTCTCGATATAATCCCAATAGTACTACAAAAAAGGTTACCAAAAATGATCACAATTATAAGCAAAACAATAGGAATCAAAAATATTCCAAACAGAATAATTGGGAGGATAAGCAAATGAAAAATGCAGTGATAAACAATAAAGTGGACGAAATAATTATAGATGATAATGAGAAATATGATTTTGTCTTTGATACAGATGCTATGATAGATTTTACCAGTGACGACGTAATTGCTGATGACAATGATGAATATGAAGAAAAATTGAAACAGGCTTTGGAGGAAGAGGAGGACAGGATACGCACAATTACAGAATCCAGGAAAAAGTTACCGGTATACCAATACCGAAATGAGTTATTACAAGTGATAAAGGATAATCAAGTTGTTATAATAGTTGGTGAAACTGGTTCAGGTAAAACAACACAACTACCACAGTATCTAGTGGAGGAAGGTTATACTAAGGGGAATAAGTTTCAGGTAGCAGTTACACAACCTCGTAGAGTTGCAGCAACGTCTGTTGCAGCTAGAGTAGCAGATGAAATGGGGGTTACATTAGGTAAAGAGGTTGGTTACTCCATTAGATTTGATGATAGAACAACACCAGGTAAGACTGTTCTAAAGTATATGACTGATGGTATGCTACTTCGTGAATTTTTAACTGATCCAGAAATTCATAAATATTCATGTATTATGATTGATGAAGCACATGAACGTACAATTGCCTCCGATTTGTTGTTGGGTTTATTAAAAACTGTTCTTAAAAAAAGACCAGATCTTAGAGTGATTATATCTTCTGCTACAATGAATGCGGCAAAGTTTTCTGAGTTTTTTGATCAGTGTCCAATATTTAATGTTCCTGGTAGAAGATATCCAGTAGATATTCATTACACTCTTCAACCAGAGTCAAATTATGTTAATGCAGCGATCACTACAATATTTCAAATACACACTACTCAATCTCTTCCAGGTGATATTTTAGTGTTCCTGACGGGTCAGGATGAAATTGAAACCATGAAAGAAAAATTGGAGAGTATTCTTTCGAAATTGGGAAGCAGAATAGCGCAGATGCTAATAACACCAATTTATGCAAATTTACCGCAGGAGCAACAATCTAAAATTTTTATGAAAACGCCAGACAATTGTAGAAAAATTGTCTTAGCTACAAATATTGCAGAAACTTCTTTGACCATCGATGGGATAAAATTTGTAATAGATCCCGGGTTTGTAAAAGAAAATACATACGTACCCAGTACAGGAATGACCCAGTTATTGACGGTACCTTGTTCGAAGGCATCTGTGGATCAAAGAGCAGGTAGAGCAGGTCGTGTTGGGCCTGGTAAATGCTTTAGATTGTTTACTAAGTTTACTTATACGAATGAGCTAGATATGATGCCCAAACCAGAGATACTACGAACGAACTTATCCCAGACTGTTTTACTACTACTCTCATTGGGTGTAAAAGATTTGTTGAATTTCCCATTGCTGGACAAACCAACAATACCTTCTTTGAAGAAATCCTTAGAAAACTTGTATGGCCTAGGTGCCCTCAACAGTAAAGGGCAAATTACTAAACTAGGTAAAATCATTACTGAATTTCCTTGTGAACCGGAATTTGCAAAAGTTTTATATAGCGCGGCAGTAGATCCAAAGTGTGAAGGAGTTCTAGAAGAATGCCTCACCATTGTCTCGATGCTCCATGAAACTTCATCTTTGTTTGCTGGTTTAAAAAAGGAAGCCGTAGCAGCAATAACTGGCCACATCGAGAGTGACCACATGTTATACCTAGAAATATATACACAGTGGAAAGCAGCAGGTTACTCTAGATCATGGTGTCAGGACCATAAAGTCCAGTTTAAGACCATCAACCGAGTGAAAAACATCAGAAGACAGCTGGACCACTGCTGTCAAAAATTGAAAATCAAAAAGAATGTAGAGTTACCAGAGACAGAAATCGCCCCAAGGATCACGAAGGCATTCATTAGTGGGTTCCCATCAAATATCGTAAAATTAGGTACTACTGGCTACACGACAGTTGGGAAAAATAGCGGTGGTCTCAGTATATTTATTCACCCTTCGAGTATTGTGTTCCAAAACTACAAGGAAGCCACGAAGCCATCTAAATATCTGCTGTATCAGCAATTGATGCTAACTTCGAAAGAATATATCCGAGACTGTTTACCAATTTCCGAAGAAGGGTGGCTACATGAAATGGTCCCACAGCTGTTTCCAAAGACCTGAAAATTTATCGGAAAAACTTTTCTAGCTTCTATTTCTGTGATCATTTTTATTTTTCTTTTGTCAGCAAGTATTTTTCGTTTAATATTCAACAGGTAGACTCCACTAATAAGTCATGAGACGCGGATGCCACTCCACAACCTGTCCCATTTCACTTCCCTTCTTACTAAATTTTCTGAGAGCCGCGGCTTTTCCCTTAGCTTGATTTTTTTTAGCACGCATTGAAAGAATCACTTCTATTTTTTTTCTTCTTGCAGGGGGGACCCTTTGAGTTTTTCTCTCAGCCCCATTGATTCTCTACTTTGTTTTCTTCGCTAATCCTCCTTACTCGCATATACAGCAATAGTACTCCTCTGCTCTGCTATAAGCCGTGGGAGTGAGGGTAAGAACCCCCCGGGAGAACCCTTAGTATATATTTTGGGTTGTGAGACAAATATATTCTCACCACTACAAAGAAAAGACGTAGCACTGGTCCTTTTTCTACGCCATTATTCTATGAGAAAAAAAAATCAGCTACTCACACCCTTTTGCTTAAAAGGAAGTGGGGGGAAGAGAGAAATATAGGAAAGTTAATAAGGTGGGGCACAGAACCTTTTGCAGAGAAATTAATTGTTTTTTTTTCTTAACAGCTAACAGGGTTCTCTCCAGTAAATTGTCCGTACAAGTTAATTGCTAAGATCCCTGTGTATTCGGACAAAGGTAAAATGTTGCCACGGTATTTTTGTTTTCTGTACTTTTGATTTTTGTATTACTACAGAGATTTCTTACCCTAAATGGAAAACAGAAGGGGAATTTTGAATATGGAAGAAGAAAAGGTGATTGTACGGAGGTTTTTCTGTCGAAGAAGACCTAGGGTGAATAACTCACCCTAAAAACAACAAAAGAACCAACATAATAGTTGATTATTACGAAAGACTAGTTTTTTTTGTTCAAAGAATGAGATCATTAGTTGCAAAGTATATATTGGAAAGTTCTTTTGCGAAGCAAGAAAGATTCCATTGCTTTTCTTTTAAAAGTAAGACTATAATACTCTTGAATAGCATATAGGGTTGAAAAAATAAAATAAAAATTCAAAAAGAGGAAGAATGGTGACTAATGCACGAGGCCATAACGAATCATTGGTTAATGGTATCTCATACATTGAATTGACAGCTTACTCACATGAATCATATGAAAACGCCGCACAGTTCTATAGAGTATTCCTAAAATTGGATGAATTGGATACAAATGAATCAACAGAGACGGCTATGTGTAATGAGAGCGTGTATATACGGCTTAAGTACAAAGAAAACCCTGCTACTGAGAAGTTGGTAAATGAGAGATTGTCTAACTTGATAGAAAAGACGAAAGATTGGAGAGCAGTTTCCTCTACTGCTACTGTATATACTGTGGATGATATTGGTGAGATTAAGGAGACATTGAAAAGGATTTCATTACCTCATCAGGCTTATCCAACAGAGCTTACTCCGGCACAAGTATATACCCTGGACCCTCTAGGTAATGTAGTTGGTTTTACTGGACATAAATTAGCAATTGAAACTGAAATCCCTTTGGTCTTGCCGACAGCAAATGAAGGTGATGATGAATCAGAATTTTCCTCAAAAGAGGTCTCTTTTACGGACCTTACCTCATTGATGCGTACGACTAGCACATATCCTTCATTACCAATAAGGGGAACAAACAGAACAGATAGAACAATTGCTATTCTCACTTCGGGTAGTGATGCACCAGGTATGAACGCTGTAATACGGGCTGTCGTGCGATCAACATTATTTAAGGGTTGTCGTTCGTTTGTGATAAGGGAAGGGTTTGATGGATTGGTTCAAGGTGGCTCATATATTCAAGAATTTACATGGGAAGATGTAGGTGGTTGGAATGGTCAAAGTGGTACCAATATTGGCACCTCTAGGAGTAAACTATTTTTGAGCAGATCGGGCAGGCTATCAGCTGCTGAGAACATGATTAAGGAGGGTATAGATTCACTTATAGTTTGTGGTGGTGATGGATCTCTCGCAGGTGGTCAAATTTTTAAACAAGAATGGCATTCCTTAGTAGCAGAACTATTGAATACTGGTGTAATAGACGTCAAAAAATATCACAGATTTAAACATTTAACTATATGTGGTATCTCTGCATCAATTGATAATGATATACCAGTTACAGATGTTTCCATAGGTGCTTATTCGGCCCTAGATAGGATTTGCAAAGCAGTTGATTATATACAAGTTACAGCTGATTCTACAGCTCGAGCTTATGTCATTGAAATTATGGGTAGAAATTGTGGATGGCTAACTGTTATGGCAGGTATTGCTACTGCTGCTGATTATATCTTAATTCCAGAACGACCACGAGAAACTGGACCTTGGGAGGATCACCTATGCAAAATTGTGAAACGTAATCGTAAAAATGGTAGGAGAAACACTATCGTACTCGTTTGTGAGGGGGCAATTGCTGCAGATTTAACTCCAATTACGACACACGATGTTCATAAAGTTCTCTCGGAGAGACTATTGCTTGATACTAGAACAACTGTTTTAGGACACGTTCAAAGAGGTGGTGCACCTGTCGCTTATGATAGAATTTCTGGGACTTTGCAAGGTGTTGAAGCTGTCGAAACAATATTAGGGTCTACTCCTGATACACCACCAGCATTGATAGCTATTCGTGAAAACAAAATTTTCAAAACTGATCTTAAAGGTGCCGTTAAGGCTACATTCGAAATCAATGAAGCTTTCAAGAATAAGAGATTCGATAAAGTTTTACATTCTAGAGAACTGGAATTTCAAGAACATTTCAAAAATTTCCTTGCAATTAATTCTGGTGACCAGGACAAAAAATTAACTAAATCAGATGACATGAAAAACATTGCGATAGTGAATATTGGTGCACCTGCAGGTGGTATGAACTCAGCAGTTTATTCTATGGCAAATTATTGTATGTGGAAGGGTCATAGACCAGTTGCAATTTATAATGGATGGGCGGGACTTGCTAGACATGAAAGTATCAGGTCCTTGAAATGGTGTGATATTATAGGCTGGCAAAGTCGTGGTGGTTCAGAAATTGGTACAAATAGAGAAACACCTGATGAAGCAGATATAGGAATGATAGCTTATTATTTCCAAAAATACAGCATTGATGGCCTTATTATTGTTGGTGGATTTGAAGCTTTCGTTTCTTTACGTCAACTAGAGAATGCAAGGGAGTTATTCCCAGCTTTTAGAATTCCAATGGTATTGATACCGGCTACACTATCAAACAATGTCCCTGGTACTGAATATTCTTTGGGTAATGATACGGCATTAAATTCCTTGACAGATTTTTGTGATAACATAGGGATATCTTCTTCGGCAACACAAGGGAGAGCTTATGTTGTAGAAGTTCAAGGGGGGAATTCTGGATGTTTGGCTACTTTTGCCTCTATAGCAACTGGTGCCTGTGCCACGTATGTACCAGAAGAAGGTATTCGACTGGAGCAATTGGAACAAGATATAGAATCCATAATTAGCTCTTTTGAATGTGTGAGAAGGACAGACAGATCAGGGAAACTTATTTTAGTAAGTAAACATGCATCAAAATCAATAACTGTGGACAAACTGGCTGATATATTTACTGTGGAGTCCCAAGGTAAATTCGAAGCTCATCCTGTAATTCCTGGACATTTGCAACAAGGTGGTTCTCCAAGTCCAATTGATAGAACAAGAGCTACGAGACTATCTATTAGAGCTGTTGACTTCATTATAGAGAAGTTTAAGTACTTTAAAAATTATGATGATATCACCTATGAGGCCACAAAAGAAATGACTGACTCAGCAGTAGTGTTGGGTGTAAAAGGTAGTGATATTATTTTCACATCGATTAGACAGTTATATTTGTTCGAGACAAATATCGACAAAAGAATGCCTAAGGTTATTCATTGGGAGGGTATACGGACTCTTTCTGATCACCTAGCAGGTAGAAAGAGGACTGATGTAGATTCCGATTAGTGAACTTTAAAATATATAATTAGATAAATAGCATGAAAATTCATGATTTATTGCATTTTTTTGGCATCGAGTTTATTATTTCGAAATATATAGAAAACACTTTTCAACCAATATTTATATTAACGGTAAAGAAAAAGATTATTTGTTTATACACAAGAAATGGTTTGTTTGTTTTTTGCAAGTTTAATACTCTGGAAGATTGCAAATTAATATTCTAAGGAATATTCATAAATTGTGAACCCTTACATAATTATTATGGTACAGGTAATGAACTTCCTTTAAAGCATTAGTTTGTTACATTTTGATATGTTATGCGCTAGCTCTTTTCATAAATGAATTGATTTTTAAAATTGGGAAATAAAATCAATTTTACATTTCAGGTAGAGCTTGCAGTGGATTACCATCAGCATCCAAACCTTGTTGCATCATTAGAAGTTCTTGGTTACCTGCAGTTTCGAATTGCAAACCACAGCCAATCTTACTTTCTTGCTTGAATTGATCAATTTCACCACAGAACAAGACTGACAAAGTTGGTAGAATCTTTCTTTCCAAGAAGCAGCCGATCTTACCGTTGGAGTCGATAGAACCACGGTAAACGGATTGTCTGTACTCGTACTTGGCACCAATAGTAGTGGAACCCTCGATAGTTGGTTGAATACCAATTGGAGTACCCATCACTGGGTCAGTGATTGGGATCATACCGGCTTGTAGAGTGGATTCAATACCAGCTTCGACATTTGGAGCAACCTTTCTCCAGAAAGAAGCAATCAAAGCACCGTTAGCTTGTAGTTGACCAGAGAAGATCCAGTCTTGTTTTGGAGAGACGTAACGAGTCAAGTAAGAGACACCACCATCGGCTGGAGTCTTAGCATCAGCTCTGGAGTATAGAACCTCTAAACCAACAGCTAATTGTGGAGAGATACTTTGTAGCAAAGAACCGACATAAACACCGGTTAGAGTACCGTTAGCGGAAATGGATGGGTTCAATGACTTCAAGTTTAGAGAGGAATCATTAGCTTGGTAGTCTTGTTCAAGTTGACACATGGTTGGTTGACCATTAGCAATTTGTAGGTTGACTTTAGAAATGTTGTTCTTGTTCCAACCGTAGTTCAATCTACCAGAAAGAGATAGATCGTTATCAAGGTTACCTTGAACAAATAGGTTGTCGTTGGCGAACAAAGCAGAGAAGGCGTAACTTGGAAGAGAGGTAGAACCGATAGAGAAAGTGTGAGAAGTTTGGAAAGCTGGGTTCAAAGAGAAGGCCTTGTTCAAATCAGCTCTTAGACCAGTGAAGAAGTATTGATTCAAGAACACATCTCTAGAGACCTCCTTGTTCAAATTTTCGACAGTACCTGGGTTCACCAAGGACAATGACTGTCTGTGGGCATGAATCTGTCTGTAAGTGTCAATGACAAAGCTAGACAATGGGTTGGAAGACCAGAAACTGGACTTATTGTTTTCTTCATTCAAAGAAATAGGTGGGATCGCAGTGATCTTTGAAACGTCAGGTACGGTAGCCATTTTTAATAAACTGTTGTCACTTATTTTTTTATTATTTTGCCTTTTTTCGGTAGTTACTATTATTATTTCAGGAACTATAGATCAAAAACAAATAGTATGTTCTGCTCAATTCAACGAAACGGTAGATTCCTTATTTTGTTATACTTTTTTCTTTTCAACTTGATTAAAGAAGGAGCAAATAAGGTCTTCTAAGCAAAAAATGAAAGAAAAAGGTTAATTGATTGTATATTTTCCAAAGTTCAGTTGGTTAAATGAATTGTGACTTGAACAAAAAGAATAAATGACTTTTGAAAAGGGCTATTTCTCTTTCTCTCTATCACTGTGTGTGTGTACTCTTTCGTTCTCTCTTTCTTGCTTTCCCCCACTGCCTGCGTAAAATTTCATTTTCGGCCTGCGGAAGGGAAAAAAAAAACTTTTGGCCGTCGTATTTTATATTATCGTATAATATGATTAATATAATAATAACGATATAGATCACGTGAATTATATTATTATTAGGTGTGTGTATGTAGACTGTTTATTTAACATAATTATTACTCAATAGTAATATAAATAGTTACAATTAGGCAGAATACTAATTCTTATCATCTTCTGTAGATTGCTTCAGTATATTTTCTATCTGAGAGTCGAGATCCTGCAGTACCTTATCCTTTACTCTCAATTCCTGTTCTCTATCAGCTATTATTGTGTTCCAGGTATCTGTAGAGTGGCTCAGTAGTGATCTTACTTCCTCGTTCTCGCTTATCAGCGTTTTGCATCTTTTTATTCTGTGTCTTATAAAACCTGTGGATGTTTCCAGCTGATTGGTTACATTGTTGGGGTCTTTGCGAATCTTATGCAGTGAGAAGAATATACTCGGGATAAACTCAGCTGGTGAAGTTGTGATATCCGCCTCGGAGTGAGAACTGACTGAGCTCTCTTTGATGTTGTCCTCATTTTCTTGTTTCGCTGAGGGGAGCTCTTTGGAAGGAACTAGCAGTGTATGTATTTCTTTTAACCCATCATTGGTAAGTGTTGACATCGTATTTTTTAGTTTATTTGTTGATGTTCTGCAGGTATAACAAAACTGTATATCACTACTTATTTGCTAAATCTCATTTCATGTCAAATTGCCCTGTTTCCTTTTTTCTAATTTTTCAATTTCATTTTTCGGGCTTCGTTGAAAATATTACGTATAAAAAGAATTTAAAATATTAATACACAAGCATATTTAAATATACAATATAATTAAAAATTAAAGAGAAATACTAATTTTATTTTTGTTTTCTTTCAGAGTAAATCTATCACCTATGTATACCTTCTCTCCTCTTTTCTGCTGAACAAACAACATATCAAATGACTCTCAAGGAATGATTTCATTTTTTTTTTTTGAAATAGAAATAAAAACAAGGTGATAACTATTATCTTACTAGTGTACAATTTAAGGAGCTATGATATGAATGCTATTAATTTCCCTTATTGCTGGAGGGGAAATGTTATTGTCGAATAATCAAAACGTAGAAAAGAAGCAGGAAAGAAGGAAAGAAAATAATAATGGTAGGGTTTAGGTTTTAGAAATACACTGTACTGTTTTGAGAATATCTTGGTGGAATAATAAGGATTTTTTTTTTTATTACAACTTTGCTCTTGTAAATCCTTCAGAGAAAAAGGGTTTAGTCAATTGGAAGTAGTTAACGAAAATAATGCTTGATTTGGAGAATATAGTTCTATTGTTTCATAAATGATATATTTTCTATCATCCTTCCAATTTAAGTATGCAAAAGGTACCATAGAATACGTTGTCATGATATTAGAGGAATTTTTTTAAACCAGCATCACAAAAAAAAATGAAAATCTATATTTTTAGATGCTAGTAACGATCCTTGAATCGATAAAAGATTGTTTTGTATTAGGCACGGCTTGAATATAGGAATATTAAAGATTTGGCAGCTTTGACGCTCATTGGAGTGTCCTGCTTTGGGGCAGACTTCTGTAAAGCATTGGAACGACGGATTGGTGTCGTGAAATCCGTTGTAGTGTCGCAACCATCTTCATAGTTTAGCGTCGAGTCTCTCTTAGACATTAAAGAGGAAGCATTTGATGAAAGACTGGTTTCTACTGAAGTATCCTGTGAATGGTTTAAGAATTTTCTATGGTCCTTTCTCTTAGCAGGGGTCTTAAAGTTTCCTTGGGATACCATTAATTTTCTTCTTTTTGTAATCTTTTTTGTATCTTTCTGAGGTCTGGATGTTTGCTTAGCTTTCAAATCCTTGAAATTCAAATCGGTTTGCTTAGTTTTGTATTTATAGTATGCGAATTGCAATCTGATTTGTAATTTTTTCGAAATATCTGAATACTTTTTAATATCCTCTGCTCTTTGTTCCTGAGTTCTTACGACATTCGTGTTTTGCGAGTCAAGTGCTCGTGGTTCACTTATTAGTGCTGCTATGGATGTCTGTGATTTGGATACTGGTACCTCGTATCTTAGTGTCAATGGCATTAGTTGGTTGTGTCTCAGTCTATTAATGTGATTGTCAAAGGACTTGGACATTAGGTTCGAGCCACCGAGTTCAAGTTCTTGTCTATGGTTTATCAATGATCTTATAGATGGTAGGATAGGGCCGTTACCAATGGCCTTACTGTCATGCATGGAGGTAGTGAGGACAGGGCCACTTGATCCGAGACTATTTAATGCAGACTTAGAGAATTCTCCAAGTGGTAGTCTTTCCATTTTGTTGAGATGCAATTGAAGTGTATATGTAGCTTACCTTCCCAAAGAGTGAAATGCAAAATTTAGTTGTATTGAAAAAAAAAAATAAATGAAGAATAAGAAAGTAACTTAAAATACCCTCTTTAATTCCAATGATAGCTCCCCGTTTATCAAATAAAAAAAATAAAAATGCACAACTTGGAGAATTATTTCTTTGAGTCAAAGTATTCTTAAAGTCTATTCTGAACCTAGGGTATTTTTAAATAGAGGACTTGTTTGTCTAAAAAAATATCAAGTAAATAAATAAAAAAAATAATTCAATTGTTAATTGTTTACACTTTACCAAATAAAACAATATGCAATAAAGTAAAATAAATTAGCAGAAAACATCAGACCAAAAAAAATTTTCTTTTTCTTTTATTTTTAAGAGTAATAATCAAAACAACATTTGTTTGGTTTTAAACCTTCGTTTCTGATCATTGAAAAGAAAAAGTAAACACGTTAATAATTTGCTACTTCCAATGAGAGGGGGTATTGAGGATTTTTACTTATTTGTTTATGAAGCAATTAGGAATGCAGTTACTTTACTTTCGTTAGTTGAATAGAGAAAAGGTGAGGAGGGGGACTATTTCTAGGAAGAGTTCAGAAACTAAAGAGGCACGGAGGCTACTTCCTTTTTTTTCATGCTAATGGGTCGATCTACAGATACACGTATAAACACTGCATGCAACAAGTAGTTTCCCACTCCCTATTGTGAGATCTAAGTTTCTGGTGCCCTAAATGGGTATTCTTGTTGGGCAGATCATTAGAAAATTTTGTTTACCTTCCTATTTGTTTACCTTTTTTTTTTTTTTTCATGCTCCCCTCATCGCGCCCTGTCGTGGTTTATACCCAGAAATCCGCGTAGAGAAATTACAAAATGTATGCAAGTTTATGGAAAAACACGAAAATGGAAATACACAAACAAAAGGAATTTTTGTTATTAGGAATATACGTCATTTTTTGTGTGTACATAACGTTTTCTTCTAGTTGGTATTGTCTAAGGGGAAGTTTGCGTGTTTGTAACATGCCAAGTATGAAGAACGTTGTTTGTATGCTGATAAGAATAAGTTGTATCATACTTTTTTTTTACATTTCTTTTATTTAGTTAAAAATAAAAAAGAAAAATGGGTAGAATATAAAGTTGTATAAAAGATAACCAAAATGTTTTTAATTGCATATGAGAAGATAATCATTTTCATAAGTTGAAATACTCTGATATGTGTCATTACATTGGGAATTTCATTTCTTTAACCCATTGTGTTAAATTCGAAAAGATTCTTGACTTGATAGTGTCACCATTACCCGTAGCAACACGTAGAATGTATTCATTCAACTCTGCACTACCTAAGATATCAACATGCTCTGCACTGTTGGGACCACCTCTGATATCAAATTTATCAGGCCTGTGTTTCATCTCAACAATAGTAACGTTGGCACCTGCTGGGTTGTATGGAGAAATACCTTGTGCCCACTTGTGGCATATCGAATGGGTAATGATTGGAACTGTACCATCACCCTCAGTGAAGTAAACCGGGCGAGAGCTGTCGTAGTCAATTGTTAAATTTAATGCTAACTCGTTGTCGTTATGCATCTGTCTGTATACATAGGCACGTTCTGTTGGGTTATTTAACCCGTAGAAACAGTAAATTTTTAGATCAGGAGCATCAGGAAGTGGTACCTCTAGTGGGTTTGTCCAATATTTGTGATTCTTCTCGTTTTTCTTCATTTCTTCTTCAGTCTTGGAATATCCAAATGAATATTGATCTTCGATTCTGTTCTTTAGCCATTCGGGTGAGATATCTTTTACTAAGGAAATAGAGTCTATCATTGTTAAGTTCTTTTTAAAAACATCATCACTCTCAACTTGTTCAAATCTGATAAAGTTGCCGTATGTATCAGTATTATTATGTAACTCGTCCTCTGGTGAGAAATTCATGTCACCCCAGACTAAGTTACCACCTTTGGGAAGCATAGATGGGATACCACCCCATGTTCTTATCATGTCTAATCTTTCTTTTCTACTAAAGAATTTTTCAAGACCGTACATAGCAATGGCATTCAATTGGATTGTATCCTTCATTTCACCACTGATTAAGGCTGGGACAGCTTTAGGGGCACCTAGCAATGTACCGGCAACGTTAATATAAGAATCGATATACTTTGCAACCCAACCCTTACCACCATTACCATAGTGTTTTCCCTCAGCTTCTACCCATTTCATAAAGTAAAATGCCACTTGGGACCCCATCGAATGACCGACTAAACATACTTTCTCTCCGCTTGAGTCATAGAAAAGTTCAATTTGACTCTTCAATTTAGAGAAGTATCTGTCACGTCTCTCTAGATCCAGGTACGCCAGCCTCCAATCATAAGATGCTGTAGTCATCCTGTTTGGGTCGTATCCTATAACACCCAAATTTTCCAGAACTTTGTTCCAAATCCAATAACCAGCGATGAAGAAATCAGAAGATTCAAACCCTTGCGCCGCTCGCAAGGTAAAGTTTGGAGGGTCTAATCCAGTTTCTGGATCTAATTTCACGTGTTTCAGCCAGCACACTTTATCCATGACCATTGTCTTCAACATGTAAAAAGACCCCCACATTCTCTTCCGGAAATGTGCAGAACTATCGCACTCTGCGTCGCCTATCACACCCCAACTTTCAATACCAGTAGAGATGACACCTGGCACCATCACCACCGGGTGTCTAGTAGTGACATTGAAGTCCTGTAAGTACTGTTTCCCGACACCGAAGTTCTGAGTCAGGTTTTGCCCCGATGACAAATACCCAGCCTGTAAGTCATTCACGAAGGACGTGAATCCCTCCGGTAATATATCCATCCACTCGTCAAAATAGTCCTTCAGCCCATCAAAATTCATAATACCATTGATCATCTCCTTGTTGTTGCTATGCACATGCATGGCCCCGAAATAAACGGGGATCAAAAGACCAAAGAACGCACCCAGAGAGAATATAAACCGTTTGGAGTCTCTCCACCGCTTCCGACGTATCTTCGGAACAATCTTGTCCAAAATTCTGTCGTCACTGTCATGTCTAGAGTGCCTCGTAACATTAACAGGCTCCTCGTTCTCATCAATCTCAACGGTCTCTCCACGAACTACCTCTTCATCACTACCTCCATTGTCCTCAACTTCAACAGTGACCTTACGACGTCTCCTGCTCCTATTCTTCGTAACCATCTCTTCAAATCCTCTCTTTCTGTGTATCCTTCAGCTTCTTTAAAAAGAATCTTTATAATTACTCAGTTCTTATCTCTTTTATCAAAGAGCCATCGAGGATTTAAACAAAAATTTTTTTGGTTTGTTTTTGGTTTCTTTTATCGCAGAGAAACCATCGTAGCAAAACTGGTTTTCCCACAGAAATTCCCGTACCCTCAAAAGCAGTCTTTCCTGACTTTTTTTTTTAAACCCTGTCTCCCTCTCTTAGGGTTACCCGGTTGGTGCAGGGTATTTTTTTCCCCCGGAGTTTTTTTTCAAATTTTGGTGTGATGTGCGCGTGTTTCTAAGAAGGGCGTCTTGTTTCTGTTAGAAACCCTTGCACCAATGTGAATTTGCAGTTGTTTTTGTTCTCCGGGTAATTCAAAGCAAACCCTAAAAATGTGTTTCTTTAAACCCTATTTTCTTATTGAGCCCTAATACTCTCTAACCCTAATCGTTATTATTAATCCTATTTTTAAGGAACAAAAGGGTATTTCATTTTGGAATATTGTTAAATGGTTAATCTTAACCAAAACAAAAAGAAAAAAGGAGTTGTATTAAAATGTTGAGGTCTACTTTGAGCAGTTGGAGGGAGTATTTGACTCCCGTTAGTCACAAGTCTACGTTTCTGAGCACTGGTGAGGTGACGCCTGAGGAGTATGTCCAGGCTGGTGACTATCTTTGTCACATGTTTCCGACTTGGAAATGGAACGATGTGAGTGATGATGTGAGCTATAGGGATTTCCTGCCTCGGGACAAGCAGTTTCTGGTGATACGTAAAGTTCCATGTGCGGAGAGAGCCCAAGAGGTGCTGACCTTCGAGGAAGATGGCAAAGAGCACGAAGTTGAAGTGTTTGACCAATACGACGATATGGAGATTATCGAGACACAAAATAACAAGAGTGTGGAGAAAGGTACCACGGCGGGTTCACAGGATATTGATGAGATGATGCAAGAGATGGAAATTCAGGACGATGAGGATATTGTGGAGGCACCCGCTAACGAGAAACTTCGCTATTATGATCTTTTTATTACGTATTCGACTTCGTACAGGGTCCCAAAGATGTATATTGTCGGGTTCCACAAGGACGGAACGCCGTTAACTCCACACGAAATGTTCGAGGATATAACACCGGATTATAGAAAAAAGACTGCTACTATAGAAAAACTGCCGTTCTACAAAAGTAATGTCCCCAGTGTCTCAATACATCCATGTAAACATGCGAATGTCATGAAGGTTCTACTAGATAAAGTCAGCACTGTTAAGGAAAGAAGAAGAGACGAGGAGAAAGGAAATACTAGCAATGAAGATGAAGAGGAGAACTGGGAGGATATTCAACAGGATATAGATGATTCCTTGAGAGCCGACCAATATCTAATTGTCTTCTTGAAATTTATAACAAGTGTTACACCTACGATACAGCATGATTATACAATGGAAGGGTGGTAAGAATTATTGTTCGTGAATATGTCTTCCTTTTTTTATTATTTTTTTCTTTTTTTTTTTTCTACGTTATGGGATTTCTTTCAATAATTAATGGTTTCCTGTTTCGTTGGCACTCCATATGTACGTAACGTCTTGAAAATATATTTCTCAATAGATTGTAATATCTAATATGATAAAATATTCTTCGAATTAGTTATTATATAAGCTTCCGGAATAATACAAAGCATCTGTTATTGTAGATAGTCTACTATATAATTAAAGCTCTATTAACAAATCCTCTTGTTTTTGAGTTTCCTGTTGTGCATCTTCAGTTTGTTCTTCAGGCACACCCTCTGGAAGTTTCCTTACAGGAACAGATGGAAAATCGAAATGAGTGATTTTTCCTTCCTTTTCTTTTGGAATCCTTTGTTCATCATTATCTAAAGGATATGGTACCCCATTGTTAACGTTTGCTTTGTTTTCATATAGAGATGATTTTTGTGAGTTCAGTTGAATGGATGTAATGTCACTCATTTCTTCGTTTGGGTAAGGTGGTTCGGATGGAACCCCGTAATTTGTTGCTGAATTCATATTTGTTGGTGGTGTGGTTATTTCTTCCAAATCTTTTCTATGTACTTCTTCGTCGGTTGGTGCTTGAGGAGCATGATGTTGTTGGTTATTTATCTGTGGGTTAGCATGTTCTCTATCCTGTTCTTGAGCCACGTTTGTTTGAGGTGGTGTATAATAAGGTGAATTTTGTTGTGCATTACTTATATGAGCCACATGTTGTTGGACTTGTTCGTATTGAGGTGTCTGGTATTGTTGCACTGGAGCGGTCTGTGGTACAGTGTAATTGTTGTAAGTATTTGGTTGTGTAATTGTAAATCTTTCGCTCAGGTTTATGTTATTCAATTCTTGTTCCAATAAGTTATCATAAACATTCATGATGTTAGATATTTTTCCATTCATGTCAACCAACGTATTGTATTTTTGAATCTTGGTGTTCAAAGTATTTCCTAACCTCGGTTTAGATGCAAATACTTTTTGCGCAAGTTGTTGCAGTTGTGAATCCTCTAATAGTTCAGCAGGTGGCCTATTTTTCATTCTTTCTACGAGAGAAGCAAATAGATAAATATCTTCTTCATCTGCAGCTGTTAATTCATTTGTGGCAAGCGGTGGAATATAAGTGTTTGAAGTGTCTTTCTGTTGTTGTTCTCTTCTGCGTTTCTCTTCTTCGGCTTCCCTTAAGCTAGCCTCTATGGCAGCCTTTAGCTCTGGATCATCTTCTTCAGTACTGGTAGCAGTTTCCCTTTGCTTAGGTTGATAGTCTGTTTCTACAACAGGTATGACAGGCTCTACACTACTTTGAGAAGTCCTTAAGGATAATTCAATGGCTCTCCTTAAATCTTCGTCCTCATCTTCCCTTGCGTGACGGCGACTCTTCTTCTTCCTATCCTTTTTCTTATGACCACCACCACTACTTCTTTTACTATCATAATCATCGTAACAATTGTCACAAACTCTAACTTCATCATAAATTCCTAAATCTGGTAGAGGAATGTTCTTGGAGGAGTGTTCCTGACAGAATACTCCACCACATGAACGACAATGGTGTCTTCTACTTAATAATGAAAATCCTTTAGAACAGATCATGCATGCATCACTGTCAACCCAATCTGCAGGGGTCTTGGAATCAAATAATGCAGAGGTGTTAAGTGAAGAAGACATCCCCTCCGGGAACTTTACACCCCTTTGTCTTAACTTCTCATAAACTCGACTCACGTAATTCAATTGAGAGTCATTTTGAAATGCTAAATATAGTTCATAGAGTAACCTAATAACCAATTCTTCCACCTCTTCATTATCATCATATTTAAGAATAGTGTGTTCCATAGTATCCATAAATTCTCTAGAGCATACTTCTCTGAGAAACGGAATACCACCATTCTTCATGCAAATTTCGACAAGTTTCCAAGACGAAAGTTGTGTGTTAGGGTTGTGTGTGGTGTTTGTAATCCGCTTCTTTAAACATCTCATAGCATCTTTTGGAGGAATTCGGCGTGATCGAAGAATATCAGATATTTCCAATGCAACAGGAAGGTTTAGCTCACCATTTGGAATGCTCTCACTGGTGGCCCTCTCAATTATAGCATCAAATTCACTAGTAGTGATTGTGGAAGTCATGTCGATGTGCTTTATTATTATATTCGTACTCTTGTGGTGTAGTAGTTAACTATGTCCCACCCTTTTTTTCAATATAAGCACCTACTTTTCCAATTAAAAAAATAAATAGTTAGGAGTTGAATATCTGTAAATAAAAGTGTGTTCTTAGGAGTTGATATTTTTAATGATATCGAGGCTTTGATCGAACTGAAAATCCAAGTGATCAACAAACTATTTATATCAAATTGCTAATCCGAATCCCACTTTAGCTGAGGGGCCATCCACCCCCCTCCTCTCCAGCCCCACTTTTTACCCAGACAAGCCTTCTCTTTACGTGTAATGTGACATAACGTGTGACATAATGTATATTCATTAATCGTTTATTTTATTTGAAAAGTCTGTCTATTGTATGTATTATTAAAAATCCGAAATCTATATTAAATAAAAAAGTTGCCAATATAAACATTACTTCAAGACTTTTTCGAAAGATGATTTCATGAAGTCTCAAATAACCTTCTTACTGACAAAGAACTGAATAAGATCTTAGTAAATGCAGATTACCTGCGGAGGGCATTATATACCTTTGAATTATTTCATCTTGTTGTCTTAATTTGTAGAAAGCTGTTAGCTTTCCGTTAATTCCTTTACGCTATTAACAAGGTATGGGGATTTCCATAAGTTCGTAACTCTTTTACTGCTAGCATAATTAGAAAACAAATGTTCATACCATACTACTAATATTAGGAATTGGAAGAGATACCAAAGAAGACCTGCTACTATTCGTGCCTGCACTGTGAATAGTGTCACCTGGTGAATGATACATACCGTTATTGATAAATTTAGCTCTTGGCGGAGCGATGGTATGGTCAGCGGGCGGTTGATTTTCCTTGTTGGCTTCAACGTCCATAGAGGTATCTTGCATCTCATCATCAAAACCTCTCTTGCCCCTAAAGTTTATCAAACTGTTGTTTCCTGGGGAGTTGCTTGAAATACTGTCACCAATCTTATGATCGAAATTGTACATATGAGGTGTGATTGGGGAAGATTGATCCATAACACTGAATATACTGTTTTCTGAGTTTGCACTTACGTTTCTCATTGGAGTGTAACTTTGGTTAGAGTATACAGGAGATGGAATGTTTGATGCTGAAATAGTATCGTAGTTGCAAGAGATGTGAGCTTTTCTGGTAAGGTCCAAAGAAGCAGCAAGTTCTCTCTTCTTTTGCAAAATTTCTTTGTACTCTTTTACTCTAGAAATAAATTCGGTGATACCTGGTTGATTTTTGTAAACTTCTAGAAGTGACTTTGGAGACTCGACAATCAAATCGAGGAACAAATTTTCCAGTTGAGTTTGCTTTGACAAAGTAGGAACTGGAGTAATTAGAAATGGGCCTTGCTCAGAGCTAGCAAATCTGTTGATAATTTGAAAGATACCTTGAGCAATTTCATATAGTTCAGATTTCAAGAATTCATACTCAAAAGCTGTAAGATCCATCAAGAATCTCTTCAAGTTGATTAGTTGAATCTTGCTTCTTAGCTCTTCGTCTTCATCATCTTCGTCTATTATTTGACCCTTGATGTCTAAGTCGATATCATCTACAGTGGCATCGCTATCGGTAGAGGATTGAGATTGTCTTTTCTTTCTGTGTTCTAGTTGTTTCTCATACAGTTCATATTGGATGAGACAGTTTTCGTCAGCATTTAAAACATAGTCGTTCAACATTGGTTCGTATACATCCCAGTTCAATGTATCAAGAATGTGTCTTTCCATCTGTAAGAACATAGATTCATCAAAATTGTTGGACCCGCCACAATAAAGAACCAGCTCAGACAGTCTTGGGATTCTTGCTCTTGGGTTAGGACCGTAGAATCTACCACCTGTTGGAATAATCACATTGTTGATAATGTGGTTACAACCACCCCAGGTCTTGGCGGCCAACCAAAGGCAAGTAGCTACCACCAACTTAGCTTGGTCTCTAAGGACGACTCTCTTAGAACAGTAACGGTCGTACAATCTAACGGCTTGAATAAAAATACCATTAGTGACACGAGTCATTACAGATAGTTCAAATAAAAATGTGATGATAGCTGGTCTGGTCTCCTCAGGTTTCATTTCAGGTTGTTGATCAATTAATTTTGGGTTAGGTTTAAACTTCATAGATTGTTCCAATACGTTAGCGGAGATATCTTGGTGATATTCTTGGATGGTCTCATAGTGCGCCAATAATTCAGAGTTTGAAAGCTCAATTGGGTAGTATTTTTGCTTTGCGGTAACAATTAAACCTAAAGAACCACTAGTAATAGTCATTATTTTATATTTTTATACTATGGTTATTGTAATAATTTTAGTTGAATGAATGAATGAATATAGTTTTTTTCGAATTTTAAACTATTATTACCTTTGTTTGTGTATGTTAACGAATGTGGTATAATAAATAATATTTCCCTAATTAAAAAAAGAAAGTAATAATGAGTGTGAAAGTTTTCTTATTAGTTTTGATAAAGGTATGACCTTTTGTTATTTGATTTGATCCTGAAATGTAATGAGGTAGGGCAGAGAATAGATAAAGTAGCCGACGAGATGGTATTGTCTATTGGTTTTCTTTAATATTAAAAAAAAATCAAATATTAAAAATAGAGGAAAGAAAAAAAAACTTTCTTAAGTTTTCAAGTTGTAGTTATATAAAATAAGGATCGAAAGAAATCAAAGTTGCAGCATGATTGAAGGATACTAATTTGGAATATTGAAAATATTGGCATCCTAAGAAAAAAAAGCAATTTAGAAAAGGCTACGAATCATCTCACGCCAAAAACTACTAAGAGCACGATCAAAACCCATTATTAACTGGAAAAGAATTTTTTTCTTTTCCAGCTATACTTTCAATAGTAATTGGTGGTTGTATATTTTTGGTTGTTCTCCTTATTTCTTGTAAAGACGCTTTTGGTTTGGCATCTTTTATTTTTTTTGCGAAATGTCCGTATCATACACTGTATTCATTACTATTTGTATTTTTCCTGTTTCCTCTCTGCACATTTACTGTTAAACAATTATACAAGATCAAAGAAATACTCTTGTCAATGGGGGAAAATCAGATCAAAATTAGTTCAAATTGAATATGATAAGGTACAAATTACACCAAATGCCAAAAATAAAAATAAAACAAAAATAATAACTTTTACCTAGAGATCAAGCAGACATTTGTTGCTTTGTTTACAATTTGTACAATTTCGGGAATTCATCGAACCCTTAACTGTTAAAATTGATCCTGACATTTCGCGTCTATTCACTTAACCCAAATAGGTAAAAATAGATGTTATTTTCCTGCCTCCCCCCGCTTTCTCTCTCTTCTTCTTTCCACCGCAACGAAAATCTTTTTTTTTTTCAAGGAGGCTTACAAACCCCCGTTTGGTTAGAGGTATGAAACGCGAAATGTGGAGATAATGGGGATAACTCGGGTTGAAATACAGAAGAAATTTACCTTTTCGCGTACCTTGGGAAAATCATTCCAAGTGGTGGGGGGGAAGAGAAGTGAGGTATGGTTCCAGACACCACGAAAAAAAAAAAAATGGGTCAACCCACAAAAAAAAAAAAGAAAGAAAATAAAGCAAGAACTACCGTGCTGCAGTGATCTACGGTAATCAGGGTAATTGTAATGCGAGATACGATTAGGATGATTAAAATTGAAGTGGTATGTTGTGTATTTTTATGGGATCTACTATTTTAGAACATTTTTAGATCTTTCTATTATAAAAAGTATCTAATTTCTTTATTTTAGAAGATTTTCTATTCGTGTTTGTTGTGTATTGAGAAATTTTGTATGCAGAAAGAAATTGGAAAATGTGCATAAAATATTTTTTTGTCGTATAAGTATTTATTTCTATTTTCTTTGAAACAAAAAAATTACATATAGATGTGCATGACTTAATAACGAATAATTAAGAGATAATTTGGGGGGATAAAAAAAAAAATTATATTTGTCAATGAATAATTAATTTTGGTTTGTTACAGGTAATGAATTACCAACGTTGGATATCGTCCTTGACATACAAGTAGTCATCAAAGATCAATTCGACTTCGTCGGTTTCTGGGTCGTAGCTACCAACTCTGACGGATCTGTGGTCCTTAATAACAATGTCACAACCTTGCTCTCTCAAGTAAGAAGCAGCGAAGGTGGTGGCAATACCGATGATCTTACATCCGGCAGCCTTACCAGCAGCAATACCAGCTGGAGCATCTTCGAAGACAACAACCTTGGACTTCTCAGGGAAGTGGCTGTTCACTGGGTAACCCAGACCCTCTCTACCTCTGATGTATGGCTCAGGGTTAGGCTTACCCTTCTTGACATCGTTAGCAGTGATGAAGTGTTCTGGTCTCTTGATGTGTAGGATATCGAACCATTTGGTGGCCATTTCACGGGTACCGGAGGTGGCAACGGCCCATTTTTCCTTTGGCAACTCGTTCAGTTGACCACATAGCTTGACGGCACCTGGGACTTCAAGGGCTTCTTTACCGAACTTCTCTGGGATTTCACCTTCCAACTTGGTAACTTTCTCCTCGTCGGCGAAATCTGGAGCGAACTTGGCGATGGCATCGAAAGTTCTCCAACCGTGGGAGACCTTGATGACATGCTCAGCATCAAAGTAAGGCTTGTCCTTACCGAAATCTCTCCAGAAAGCAGCTAGAGCAGGCTGAGAGATGATGATAGTACCATCGACATCGAAAAGACAGGCATTAACTTTTAGAGAAATTGGTTCAGGCATTTTTTGTATATATTGTTTTGTGTTGAGGAATATGTATTATTTTTGTTTCTAGTTATTCAAGAAAATACCCAAGAGCGGGGTCATTGAGGAAAAAGAATTATTCCTTCTTCTTTATATATTATGTATTTTTTCTCTCTCTCTCTTTCTTCATCTCTCTCTTTAACTTCCTTTTTTTTTACTTCTTTTTTTATCAATTGATCATCCCTTATTACTTTTTTTTTTTGTCTTTATAAGAGTGGTGACTAAGAAACTTCAGTATATCTGATACAATATCGAATTCATCATTCCTCGGATTCTTCTTCTTGTTCAAACAAAAAAAAAACTAAATAAAAAATAAGAGGGGGGAGTACTTTTCTACCGTCTTTATTCTTGGGTTGGTATTCTGATACAGAAGAAAAGAAATATATTTATTTTTTCACTCTGTACAATGGGTTGTACGTGTATTTCTCAGTGAGAGAGTTATTGCCGCTACTTGAAAAATGTAGAACTCCCTCTACTGTACGATGGACCCTATAGTGGAAACTTGAATCTCTTCTTCTCTTCTCCCCCCCCCTTTGTTATTTCCAAGGGATGGAGGGGGTGAGACTCATCCCTAGCCCAAAAAAAAAAAAAAGGGAGGGAATAATTGTTCCGGGGGAGAGAGAAGGGATGAAAAGAAATTTCTTCCAACAATTAAAAATAAAATTTTAAAAAAAAATGATGCAGAGAAGAGTACGTACATCTACCAGCCATTGCAGACAATGTAACGCAGAAAGAGATCTATTGTTCCAACCACAGCAAAAAAAAAAACATCGCAAGAAAAACGTGGACAGATCTTTTTTTTCCGTTCCCGTTCTCACAACGTAAAAAAGCTTTGCTGGTATTTTTTTTTTCATCCCACCTCCGTTAACCCGGTTTTATGGTGGGTACTATAAGTATGAAAAAAAAAAAGAAACGATTTACGTATAATATTATACGTCGTGCATGTGCTGACTCGTATGTTAACACCCTGTTTCAAGAACACTATAACAAGTATTGTTCTGGTCCCATGTGAAAAAAAAAAACATATAGCAGTTATTCAGTATACGTTTACAGGTGGTAGTGGCTAATGGACTAAATTCACTACAATCTACATATATTACATACACATATACTACAAAAGACACGTGAGTAGAGACGTGTTCACGAGTATCTGGCTTTTTTTTTTTTGAATTTTCAGCAACCCGGAATTTGGGATCCCAACGAAAGTCCTTATAGATAAATTATTAAGCTTTATACCTTAGCAAGGGGGTAAGAGGAAAAAAAATATTTGGACAGGGGTTGGAGTTTTTTCTTTGTCTATTTGTACTTGTTTTTCAATTGTATGGGGGAGAGGGGCATATTTATTTTGACTCCCTGATTTGCTATTATTTACTTATTTAAATAGTTTGTTTCTTTATTTTGATTTCTTAAATTGAAATAAGGTAGTAATAAAAAAAGAAAGTAACGGCATTATCATGGAGAATAATAGTAAGAATGCCAGCATATGGAAGGCGTCCTATGTGGAGGAAGATCAGAATAATAATAATAACAATATGAATAACTTCAATAACAATAAACCAAGGTTCTCCTTTACAAATCCTTGGAGGAATGAGAAGATAGACGAGGAGGAAGAGCAATTGACGTACAACTTACTCAACAACAACTCGAACTCGAACACCTCGATGGATGTGGATATGAATAGCGATATGTACAAGAGAAGGAAGTCGAGTCTGGTGGTGCCGCCTTCCAGAGCTGCAGCACCTAATCCCTTCCAGTACGAGCCGTTGCCGGGTGCTGGTAATGCAGGTGCTCCAGGTAACAGGTATGTGGTGGAGAACTCTGCGTATCAGCAACAAAGGCAGATAATGGTGCCACATCAACAGCAAGGCCAGTTGGCGTCTAGGTTTAACTCGAGGTTTGTTCCGTCCTTGTATAACCCACAGGAGTTTCAGAGGAGGCAGAGTCTTGCAACTACGCAGTTCTCCTCTTCCACATCTAACATGCCAAGTCAACAGTACGTTAATAATAATAATGGAAATGTTATTAATAATAATACCGGTGGTGGTATGGGTCAACCACATTACTCCAGTGCAAATGTCACGACAAATAACTCTTCTACCTACTTAAATACTCTAGGGCCTACTAGCGGGATTGATTCTTTTGGATCAATGCCTATGGCTTCTCCACACAGAAGGCTAAGTGCCTTCCCAACTAGCGGTACTTCCTCCTCGTCCTTACAGCCTCCTTTCAAACAGTTGAGAAGAGACGATGGTTCTCCTCGCCAGATTGTTATCCCACAAATGCACAAATGTCACTCAAAAAATGATTTACAACCTTGTATAAATCCTAATCCTAAGTTTAGAAGGGCCTCGTTGCACTCTAAGACTATATCACCACTAATAGGTTTGACCAAAAGTCTCTTGACCACTTACGCTTTGTGCTCTCCTGATTTCACATATCAAACCTCCAAGAATCCTAAGAGAGTTTTGACCAAGCCAAGTGAAGGTAAGTATAATAATGGGTATGATAATGTTAACAGCGACTATATTCTTTACGTGAACGACGTTTTAGGTACAGAACAGAACAGGAAATATCTAGTTTTGGATATCCTGGGACAAGGTACCTTTGGACAAGTGGTCAAGTGTCAAAATCTACAAACCAAGGAGATTATTGCCGTAAAAGTTGTGAAATCCAGGTCAGAATACCTAAACCAAAGTATTAGTGAAGCAAAAATTCTTGAATTACTAAACGAAAAGATTGATCCTAACAATAAACACCATTTCTTGAGAATGCATGACTCATTTGTTCATAAAAACCATTTGTGTTTAGTGTTTGAGCTGCTAAGCAACAATTTATACGAATTGCTAAAGCAAAATAAATTTCATGGTTTATCACTTCAATTGATCAGAACTTTTTCGATTCAAATTTTGGATTCTTTATGTGTATTGAAGGATAGCAAATTGATTCATTGTGACTTGAAACCAGAAAATATTTTGTTATGCTCTCCTGACAAGCCGGACTTGAAGGTCATTGATTTTGGTTCTTCTTGTGAAGAAACTAGGACAATTTATACATATATTCAGTCCAGATTTTACAGAGCTCCAGAGATCATTTTGGGTATCCCATATTCTACAAGTATTGATATGTGGTCTCTTGGATGTATCGTTGCTGAGTTGTTCCTAGGTATTCCAATTTTCCCAGGATCTTCTGAATTTAACCAGCTAACTAGAATTATTACTACACTTGGCTACCCACCAACGTGGATGATAGATATGGGTAAGAATTCCCATAAATTTTTGAAGAAACTAAATGTGCTCAATCTTGAGATGACTAATATTAATGATAATGAAGGAAATATGTCCTTAAATAACGGTAATGATACAAACTACACCACAGCATACAAAATGAACAAAAACCAGCAAACTGGCAAGTATAGACTAAAGACTATTGAAGAGTTTAATAGAGACACTAACGCTAATGAAAAGCCTGGTAAGCAATATTTCAAGTGGACACTTTTGGAAGATATTATCAGAAATTATAGAATTCATAAAAATATACAAAAATCCCCAGAGTTGATAGAACAAGAAATGAAGAACAGAGAGTGTTTGATTCACTTCTTAAAGGGTATCTTGAATCTAAATCCATTGGAAAGATGGACTCCTCAGCAGGCTGCCATGCATCCGTTTATCACGCAACAACCTTTCACTGGTAAGTGGTTCCCACCTGGTACTTATAACCCTGTACAATCTAACAACGGTTCTTCGAACACACAACCAAGACAAAACAATGTTGGAGATACAGGTTTTAGACAACCCTCGTTTCAAGAAGGACCTACAAAAGAATTCACAAACCTGAAAATAATAGAGGACTAGAAAGAAGCTGTATTTCATTCCTTTTTTTTCTTTCCTTTTCATTTATAATGATAATGTTATAGATACGCACAGCTTATTATGATGATCTTTAATTTTTTTTTTTTTTATTTATCTAATTTTTTATATCTAATTTTTTAAGAATGGTTTTTTACAATGTTAATTGACAATAATATAGTAATATAATTAGCAGCTATGAAAGGTGTTTATAAAAAGTCTAAAAAATGTTGTTATGCTACATGACATGGGTCTCTTTTAACGTTTTGGGTAAAAAAATTGGAAGATAAAAAATTTAGCAAAAGATCATATCAAAAGGAAACTATATTAAATGTATGTGTATTTAAAACAACAAATAAAAAATATTTCATATTAAACGTACATATTATGATGCTTGCATCAATAGTTTATAAATAAACTTTCTTTCTTTTTTTATAAAAGTTCTCATTTTGCTTTTTTTCTGTAGATATTGATAAATATATACTATCGTTATTGTATGTCTCTTCTATCTTCCTTCAAGGAAAGGATTGAAACGGTATGTACAAGTTAGTAATAATTAGGGTAGGATAAAAATAAAGGTAAGCTTCTTATGGGTTTTAAAAAAAATGAGTATAGTGCCATTGATGGTTAGATAATCATTAACATAGGAAAGAAAAAAATGAAGGGGAAAAAAAAGCTCATGCAAAAGATATTCTTCTTAATTGGGGGTCTTTTATGATTAAATGGTTGAATCAAGCTTGAAGTGGTTGAGGTGGAGCAGCGGATCCCTCTGGCAGTGGAGGAGCCATTGGCTTTGCCTGCCAAGCAGCGTATCTCTGGAACATCAAACCAACACCCTCAATCACACCCAGCAAACAAGCACAAGTAATAGCACTGTTTCTAGTATGCTTCCAACCACCTCTTACAGCTAGAGCACCACCAGTGAAGAAACCAGCAATGATGGCGTTCCAAGGGTCCTCTCTTTTCCTTACTGCCTTAACTGCACAGTCAAATGTAGAGAACAAACCACCCCATACACCGAAGTTACCACCTAGCACTGGGGCACGAGCCTTGACGGCACTCATAGCACCTAGACCACGCTCACCAATCGGAGAGTTTCTGAAACCTTTAATACCGTGCCAGACAACACCACCAATAGCACCCATGGCAAAGGCACCACCGAAGTCATTCAATATAACAATAGGACATGGATCTCTCGAGTGATCAGCAGACATTTTTTATTTCGTTTCTTGTTGTAGTATTTGTTGTTTGTGAGTGTTTTCTGTTTGACAAGATCAAAAGTTGTTGAAATTTTATTTCAACTTCAAAGTCAAGTTTTTTTTTTCCCTTCCTGCTGTTTTTTCGAAGGGGAATGCCCTCTCTGACTTATTTTTTTTTTCTCTCTCTTTCTCTGGGCCCAAAGATACGTACTATATGATTTAACTCGTGATAAATGTAGAAAATGATGTGAATTTGTCTTTTAGAATTGAATATGTATATATATAATGCCCTAATTTGTTATTTTATAAAATGCATAAAAGAGAGAATGGTTTATATTGGGTATGTCTGTGGATTTCTGTTCTCGTCTCGTCTAGGGATATTTATATTGTTAGAGTACGCTCTTGGGTTTCTAACCTCGATAAAGTAGTAGACTATGGGAGTGGGCTGGTTCGTTACCGCGAAATCACCGAGCTGGTTCATATCGTTGTTGTCGTTTTCGCTCTGTAGATATACAGATGGCCCTTCCTTCCGACTCCTCATCACCGTGTTGTGAGTTGTGTTTGTATCAGTATTCGTGAATATCATTTTGTATTGTATTAATGTTTTTGTTGTATTGTATTGTTGTATTGTTGTATTGATGTATTATATTGCTATATCAATACAACTTCATCTCCTTATATATCGAAGAAATGACACGATTTACGGGGTTATCCCCTAAAATCACCGTATGCCTTGTTATTGTTTAATTTTGTTTTGGTTTATTTTTTTTCTTTTGATGGGGGGTACGTAATTCTGTGATAATACACTGAATCACACGTACAGAAGCCATTTTATTTCATCCAGAACATTCTCCGGGGAGTGCTACAGCGATCCCTCTCTCTCTGCCCTTCCCAGCGATCGAGTTCCCGGAGAATTTCCTCTCAAAAAAGTTCTTTTCCAGCCGATGGGCTTCTCCCCTGTTTTTTTATCTTCCAACACCACGGAGAGGGTTTTTTGATTTCTTCTAAAAAGGGAACACCGCGAGTGTTTGTGTGGTTGTGGCTGAGATAGAGAGAGAAAGGGAGTTCAGGGTAAATCTGTATGGCTTCTTTCTCTATGTTTTTTTATTTTAATTATGACGTCATTTTTATTACATAATACAAAATAGCTTATCAATAACTAATTTAAGATTATTACAATATTACTCGATATCTTCTATCTCTTGTTTCTCTAGCAGGTATGCTGCGTATGGGGTGGCTTTCACTTGGGTGATGTTCTGTTCGAAGATGGTTTTGTTACTGGAGCCACCGAACATTTCCTTTGGACAATTAGTCAAGTACTTGCCCAGTTTCTTCCCGTCGTTAAGCACAACAAACTTCTTACGGGTGTTTGAGTCAACGAAGGTCTTGATGATGTCGTAGGCCCAGCCGAAGACGCTGGGTACGTTGACGAAGTACTTGGCGTACAACAGCTCCGGGTAGTAGGTCTGGAAGATGTTGATGACTTCCTTGACACAAGCTTTCATGTCTGAGTCCATACGCCATACCGACACGGTCTTGTAGTCGTGTACCTGGGTCATGTAGTTGTTGTTCTCGTCTTGGAAGTCCAGCAGTTGCATACCTCTTTCCATGAGACCGATTCTGTAGCGCAGGAATTTCTGGACATCCTTGAACAGTTCTTTCTTCTTCACAAGCTTACCGTATAGGTTCCAAGTGACTACACGTTTGTTAGGCTCGTCCTCAGGGTACTGTGTCAAAATCCCAACTTCTTCCAACTCCTTGTTATGTGTCTCCTTGAATGCACAGCTCAATGGGTTGAACTTCTGTCTCCACTTCAATATCTTGACTAACTTCTCAACAACAGTGTCGTACTCGAATTGGTACGCTTTGCATATCTTGTAAAACAGAGATTCCGCAATGTCCTTGTTATAATACATGGCAACTTCCTCGGGTGTGCCTTGCTTTGTGCTGATCTTGTGTCCGTACAGTTCATCGTATCCATTGCATTTGGTTTCGATGATGTCGCCGATGTTATGGCTAAGTTTCTCAAAGCATTGTTTTTCCTTGTCGTTTTCGAACTTCATTGCTGCTATGCTTCAATTCAATTGAAATTTTAAAACAATAATGGAAGAAAAAACAATTAAAACAAGTTAATCTAAACTCTCAATTCAAAACAAACAGCTTCTTCAACATTCATTGTAAAAACGACAAAAAATTCAAAAAGGCAAAAAAATTCAGGTGCCGCATAGGAAACACAATAAAAAGAAAAAAAAAAAATTAGTAAAAAAAAAAAAATTGATGGTTTTAAACAAATAATTAATGAATATTGGCTTATTTTATAAAAATAAAGAATGGTTATGGATAGTTGCAGAAAAACAAAAACACACATACTCTCGTTATACAAAAGTAAGAAAAATAAAGTAATTATTAGGAACGCTTATTAACGTGAACACTTGATATAATAAGAAAACAGCTGGAAAGTAACTGTAGATAAAAGAAAAAAAAATAATATCATCAACTCCTAAAAGTAGAGAGCCATCTTGAACACAAAGTATCGTCATTCGTAATTGGCTCTTGGAGATGTTCCCATGGTGCTAATCTCTTGAAATCTATTATTCTAAGCATGCTGTTACTGTTAGGGCATGTTTCGTTAACTTGTAAGGTCTTACAGTAACTGTCTGTAGAGATAAATCCCCATGTGTCTCCAAATAACTCCTTTAACACATCTAAATCTTTCAACTTCATCAACTTATTTTTCTTCTCCTGAGCACTGTTGCTATAGACGGTGAAGAATTCTCGAATACACATCGCTACCTCGTTATTGGGTTTCAACAATATAATCTGAGGGTCCTTCTCGTCCTTTTTCTTGCTATCCTGATTCGTTAATAGAACACACATCTCATTGTCAATTTCAGCAAATATTTCCTGGCTATCCAAAAGATCATCTATGTTTTGTAAGACCATGCATGAGGGGGAGATGTAACAAACCAAATCATACAAACCAACAAGACTTAGAAAAATCGAAAGTTTATTCCAGTTGGCTATTATGGTTCTAGTTTCTTCTTCACTATTGAGTTGTAATGCTGGATCATGTAGGTCTGTGGAGACACACTCGCTGAATGCAATAGTAGATGTGATATTCCGATTATGCAGTTCTGTGGGGTCAAAAGTATGTGGATGTAATACCACTAAATCATATTTTGAGTTAGAGGCTCTTATTGTGTGATGCAAGACAACAACAGCTGGGATTATCTCGTCTCTATCGATAACTGTAACCCAGCATTTGGTTGGGGTATTGTCGCTGCTAGAGGTGCTCGTAGTAGACAGACTAGCACTTGTCTCTATAGAACCGCTTTTCTTTGTTGTTAATGGAGGTTCATTCATAGAGGCACCTGAAAAAGAACTTCTAGGGTTCAATAATTGTCTCATCCATTGTATATCCTGCACAGAACTCCTTCTGGCGGTAGACATACTATGAGAGCTTCTCTTTCTATGGGATAAAGAGCCTTGGTTGATATTATCTTCCTGTGCGCTTCCACTCCCAAGGTTTAGGTCATTAAGAATATTCGTTACTGATTCCTTCTTATTATCTGGCATGGAATAATGATGCTTGAAAATCTGGTAGTCACCGTTCTGTTCATTAATGTCGTTCTCATTATTCCCGGACTTCCGTCTGTGCGACTTCTTCCGCTGATGATGTGTACTATGCTCATTCTTATGCAAACCATTATCCACATTGTGTTCCGTCGAGGTATCTACTGTGGACGAGTGTGGGCTGGGACTATGTCTTGCTTCCATCGCGTTCTTCACAATTTCAGACCCTACATTTTCATTAAACACAGGTGCTCCACTTTTAGAACCATCCTTGGCCACAGCAGCATTAGTCGTAGTGGTAGTCGATATAGAGGCCCCATCATCTGTGTCCAAATCCATCTCATACTGCGAAACATTACTGGGCGTACCAATCGGAGAATTCATGAGACCACTCAGAGCATTCCCAATACGCCCATTCCTGAAGAACTCCTCAACTTCATCGCTATTACTCATCTCATTTTGCGACTCCGACCACGATTTACGCAACGCCGCATCTAGCTCACCAGAAAATCCGTCCTGGAACTCATCCATCATCTCCTAATTAATATCTAATCCCTTTTGTTTAGTACAAAAAGGTATGCCCAAAGAACCGTAAAACAAAAAAAAAAATACTGGTCGCTAGGGAGATGTAAAAATTCTTATTTCTCCCTTCACTTTAAATAAACTGCAACCCCCCCTCCCCATTGTTTCCACATCTCTAATTCACCTCCCCCCCGCTTCACTTCACCCCCTCAAGAATTTTTTTTTTTTGTAGCAATTCCCTTTATATCCGGGTAATTGCATATAATTACCCGGATGTTTGCATGCGTTCGAATCCCGTCTGGAGCACCTTTTTTATTTATTTTCAAATATTTTTTCCCGAGAATTTCTTTTTTTTTTGGTAGAGAAGGGATTATATTGAGTAGGTTCCAAAGTTGCTAGTTGTGCTTCAAAGAACACAGTAAATTCAGTTGTTTGAGTTTGATATAGATGTCAATAACAGCAATGTACCGAAGTAGGAGATGTTTTTCGTTGATGGTACGGCTTTTGAAGCAGAAGAAACCGAAACAGGACGAAGTGTTGAACTACGACCAATTAAGAGAGACTATCCAGTATATTATTGATGGTAACAGGACCTCTGTGTCGAGTCTCAAGAGTTTACTGTCTGGTAAGAAAGATGAAGATGTTACAAAACATTCTGAGCGGATCTTGGGGCTGTTAAATGCTACGTTACCGCAAGTACAGGACAAGAAGAAAAAAGTTGAGAGTCATTATGATTTATTGTTTGGACAATTAAAGAGTATGGTGGAGGAGTCTCTGAGCGATATAGAACAGCACAGTACCACTACTGCTATGGTAAAGGGTAAAGAAGATAAGTCAGCGGCTTTGTTCGGTAAGCTGATGCTGAAAGTAATGATGGAGAAGAGTTCTGTTAATATCAAGTCATTAGCGGAGATAATACTGAATAAAGAGTTTAAGGAACATGATAAAGTGTGGGATAATTTGACGTTGTTTCCACAAAATATAAGACTGGATATCACAGTGTTGCTGTATTACGGGTCCAAGCAAGATAGGATCAGGGACTCTTGCCTCGAAAGCTGGATCAGTAATTACCACAAACTTAATATAATTACCCAAAGATTATTTTGGAGATGTATGGACCAGTTAGGTAAAGTATCAGAGTGTTGTAAACAAATACCAGATTGGATTCCTAGGGATACAGTAGTGATGTACCAATCCTTATATCAAAACGCACATTTCCTACCATCAGAGTTTGACTATTCAGATAATGCAGAGTTAACAAACAATCAGGAATTTTTTATCGAGACACTTCGGGCCCTTGCATTATATCAACAAAGATCAAAGTCTCAATTGAAGCTTACCGAACCGAAGAGAGTTATTGCAACGAAACAAAAGACTGCTAAAATGTGGGCTACAGAAATTGTTAAATTAAGCATTCAAAATAAACTAACCACTGACAAAAAAGTCGATGAAAATGGGAAGATGGTTCCTGTGTACAGTTACCGTTTCTTAAGGGCACTTGATGTGAAACTTCAACAGATATGTGGAATGGAGTCCCAGAATGATAGTAGCTTGGACCAACTTCAATCTGACCTAAACACAATCTTATCTGCATTACATGACGAAGAGCAGAATATGAAATCACAAATGTCTCTATTTTTTGTTTGAGTTCTCTTTCGTCACCGCATTTCTCATGATTTGGAAATTTCTAATAGATTTCATTAATGTACATAGCTTGGTATATGTCTATATCATTCTACAATTAAAATTATATATTCCTTTAAACCGATGACGATTCAGTTTACTCCCTTTTTGTAATGATGATTCTATGCATACTCTGAGGATTATAATGCTAGATATTGTGTGTAAAAATAAGAATAAACAGATAGCTTCTTGCAAGGTTTATTAAGCAACTTCATTTTTAATGATGCTGGAGAATTGCTTTCTAAAGGGTTACATTTATTTGTCTTTCTTGTGCTTCTTTTCTTTCTTGTCCTTTTTGTCCTTCTTATCCTTCTTATCTTTCTTATCCTTTTTACTTTTCTTGTGCTTACTTGGGGTTTCTTGGGTTTCATCGTGACTACGCTTCTTGCTTTCTTCATTGTTTTCCTTCTTTTCAGACTTCTTGACTACTGGCTCTTCGATACCAAAATCTTTAGCATCATAACCAGTAGCAAAATGTCTAGTAATTAGACCATCAACTGTTGGCACATTTTCTCTAGGTACCTTAACCTTCTCTAAATCTATGCTTGGAATGGCTGCTGTTTCACTTATAGTAAAGACTTTGTCGAAGTATATAGTCTTGTTATCCTTATTATGAGCGACCCTCAAGGATTCCTTATCTTCGGATGGTATTAGTAGTGATAAATTGGTGTTGTCAGAACCTTCCTTGCTAGATGTGTTTTGGATAACTTTGTAGTGCTTACTATTTAGATCAATCTCGGAAATCTTAGCACTAGTATCTAATGGAAGTGACTTTAGGCTGGAAAGATCAACATTCTTTGGCAGTTTCAATAACCACAACTCTTTGTTCTTGTTGACTTCAGATAGAGGGAACTTCTTTAAATGTTTGCATTGCTTGTAATCGGATGGTGGTTGGTACTTGGTAACTTCCTCATCGGAATCAGAGTCGGAAACGTACTCTCTAGAAAGAGAAGCCTTGGACATAATTGTATAAATTTGGTATTAGTGTTTGGGTGTTTTGCTTAGATTAGAAAATGATCACAATAAATATGAGTACAATGACCATATCATTTATAAATGAGATGCTCATCGCAAAAAAAAAAATTTTTTTTTTCCTGGAAATTTTGAAAAATCATATGCCAAATTCGTTGTACACGATCATTAACATAAATAACGATGGTAGCAGTTCCCATTTTAAAAATTGATATTTTACGTAGTGCTTGAAAATACTTTACTATTTCATGTTGAAACTGTGATAATATCAAATGGACTTTTATCGAGTCTTAGGTTATGCCTACATCGATATCATAAACTTTGAATATTCGATTATCATGGTCTATATTTGAAAAACATAGTAAAAGGATGTCTATATTTGAAAAACATAGTAAATGCTGGTAAAGTAGGTGAAGGGTGTCTATATATGTGTAGGTATATTAAATGTTTCAGTAAGTGCAGGTAATTTGGGGGGAATGGAATTGAAATGAAAAAAAAAGAACTGGAAAAAATAAGGTATAAGAAAAATAAAAAGAGAGAAGTTTATTCTATATCACGGTAGCTCTCTTTGTGACATCGTGGTGTTCATGAGTGTTATTGTTTTTTTTAAATTGTTTGGACCAGCCAGTTAAATTGGTACTGTAACGGAAATGGTTGAAGATGGGTTGGAAAATGCGTTCACCATCTTCTTCCACTGTTATAGTTGGGATATCATTTAGCATTAAGAATCGTAATTTTGGGAACCCTCTCAAAAAAGTGACATAAGTAGATTTGAAATGGTGGACTAGTGCGTGGTAACAGTCGATTACATCATCTTCTGTTAGGGGTTCATGTGGTAGTTGACTCAAACCTACTTCTTCTTCATTCTCTTCGTCAATTCTCGGTTCTAGTTGAGAACGATGTTGTCTATAAGCAAGAAGGTTCTCGTTCATCTTCACAACAAACTCTGTTAAATTCATAGGTTGGGTTCTAACACTTGGATAACAGTCGCATGCCTTTGAGTATGGTAGCAAAGAGAAGTATCTCATCATCTTGAAGATATCTTTAGCTGCAATATCATGGATATCGTGTAATTCGTAATCCTCTGCAAAGTAGAAAATCTTCTTTTTCAGGATATTTTCGTATACGTTTGTACAAGCAGCACAGAAACACTTCAATGAGACTTCAAACTTGTTATCCTGAATATGTACAATAGGCAAGTCTACACCTTCAAATCTCAGATCGATAAACTGTAGGTTTTTACAGTTCAGTAAAATGGCCAGAAATATTTGTGGGCTTGTAGGTTCTGGAACATAGTCTTCCAGGAAATCCATTTTTAACCTTTTCAGTCTCTTCATCTCTCCGAACAGGGACACTAATACTTTGATATCTTGTTTGATAGAGATTAGTGATAGATCTTCCAGGTAAGTGAATTCCTTAAACTCCTCGATAATTTCGATCTCTCTACTCATCAGGGACTCGTTCCAGGAAATAATGGTTAGAATTTTGAGCGACCGTACATCAAACACCTCAGATAGCTTGGTATACACGGTGTGTCTCTCTTCGGGTCTTATCAATGTATTAGTTTCAGTGTCAAAATATTTATGTGGGAAAAACTCTCTCCTCCAATGCAACTTCAGATCAATAATCTGCAACTTTTCTGCTAACGGGTACAGATAGTTGAAAAGCTTGATCGGGTCTATAAACAGTGTCATGTGGGAGAGTTTTGAAGAGATCCGCTGTCTAAGGTAATGTGACAAATTGGGTATGTAATCGGATGGGACCATCAGTTCCGGCAGGGAGTTCGGAGGGGCCATGTCAAAACTAGTCACGTTTTTACTACTTATCTCCCCTAATGCGATTATATCATTACAACTGGGATCAATAACGTTTTCCAGCCTTTGTAACGACCTCCCATTCGCACACAACATGTTCAAAATCTGTTTCTGCAGCCTGGGATCGAGGTCCCAGTTGATCCGTATCCACTGCACGTTATGCAGGGTCATCTCGGGGTTCCTATGAAACGCCTGTATCAACTTCTCTAACTTATCATTCGCAATCGACCTACTCTCATCCTCATTCAAGAAACTGGGGATAGAAAACAGCGTCCAGTTCACCGCCAGGTTCATGTAATCAGACCTAACAACATTCGAATCATTGAGATATATCCTCCTGTATATCAGCTTCGAGACTAACCTGTACAGCCTCTTGTTAACCATGCACATATTAATCCGCTCTTGTTGGGCACAATGCGATACCAACTCCTGCAACAGCCCATCCTGCAACGCCAGCAACGGGAACACACCCATTATATTGATTTATTTGTATAGTTCTGTAGTAGTATGGTCCAATAATTTAGAAAAAAAAAAAAAAAAAAAAAAAAAAAAAA